>APFE030578325.1:0-18616 GCA_000404065.3 Pinus taeda
TAATATTCATATATAAAAAGATGATATCTGAAAATAATGAAAATTCAAGTATTATTCGAAAAAAATCTAAAGGAAGATTTTGGAAATTTAAATTACAACTATTAAGCTTTATAATTTTTAAGTGCTACAAGGGTCTTAGATGCTACTTAATCTACTTCAATATAAACAATGATTCAAACACTCCCATGGTCAGATTTCTTAAAAACAAATCACTAGAGAAAAAGTGGTCATCCTTAGTCAACCCCTTATATATGTGTGTGAGAGATATCACATATATTATTAACACAACCACATTAAAAAAATGTAATTGATATGCCCAAAAACCTATAGTTATGATTATTATTATTTTTTTAACCACATGGTGAATCGGTAACTATCAGGCCTAATCTAGGGGAGACCCAGGATCAAACCTCATCGCTGCCACTATAACACCAAGAGCATAACCAACCACCTGCAAGTCAGGTATACTACTAAGTTCCTATGATTTTAGCTAGAGCAGACTCGCGGGAAAGGGGAATCTGCCCCTCTAGCCGCCACCATAGCAGGTCATTGTACTCAATGAGATTTGCACTTCAGTCTGCCCGGGCTTCGCCCATGTGACTTATCGTCAAACCACACATCACTGTACAATTATGATTATTATTATTAATTACAACATCTCACGGATCCGGAGGGACACTCACAGTCACTCTTCTCCTTTTAGCGCTTAGCATCTTAGGGATTCAGAGGGACACAGTCACATTCACTCTTTACCTTTCTCTACATTCCACGAGTTGCAACAGTTTTGACGAAGCTTTATCGTGCATTAGGTGGAGAATTGATTCCAGCACTTTAGGAGTGTCTTGCATACAGTAGGACCGCAAAGTGAGACCAAGTAATATTACCCTAGAAAGTATATATGAGTACACTAAATCTTTAGAAAGATGAAGAGAAGAAAGTGAAAATCATTTTAAGCTAGAATTAACTACCATATTTGACAATAACCACAAATCGTTATAAAATAAAATACTCTCACTCAAGATTGAACTCCAAGAAATGAAAGGTAGAATCAAGAAATTGAACATAGCAAACAAGAAATGGTTAAAGAAAATGACACTTTGAAAAACCAGATTAAAAATATAAAAGAACAACTACATAGTAAATCAACCCTAAATAATACAGAGAATAAATTAGATATTGAACCCATAGAAGAATAAATTAATAAACTAATTATTCTGGATCATGAGCGCCACAATAGAGTCATACACCTTATAATTTCTGATATAAAAGAACAAAATAATGAAGACACATTAGAACTAGTTAAATAAGAATTAAAGACAAAATCTCAAATTCAAACGACTTATCTCACCGAAGAAATAACGGTGGGAAATATACTTGAGCGTAAACATAGACTAATATGTGTCAAGGTCAATTGTAATGACCATAAATTAGATATATTTAGGAAATCCCCAAGCCTAAAAGGAACGTGAATCTTTATAAATGAAGATCTCATTCTAGAAGACCAAGTTGAACTTAGGAAAGAAGTATAAAAGATCAAGGAGGCAAGAAAAGAGAGGAAATGGGCAATCATTAGGAATCAAAAATTTATTATTAAAGTTGAGTCCCAAACATGAGTGATAAATAGGGAATAGCATCACTCTAGATCCTCTTCTAGAACTGTCGTGGTTTTCCATTGTGTAGAGGTGCTATATTAACTTGGATGTCGAGTCATATTGATCTTATTTTTTTAGTTGAAACTTGGGAGCATGATGAATCTAGAGTCCCTCACCTTGAAGGGTTTACTCTTTGGTCTGTCTGGAATAAGAAAACCTCCAGGAGAGGTTTTGGCGGTATAGCCTATTATATTATGGAGTCTGTTTCCTCTCACATCCGATTTCATAAAAACGACCCCTTCAACTAGTATATTTGGATTGGGATCTATGATTCTATAACCAATAGGATTTTTCTTGCGATCTGTTATTTCGCCCCTATCAACTCTACATCCTATAAGAAAAATAACCTCAATAATAATTTTATTTTCAATACCTTACAAAAAGACATCTACAACTTAACGAATGAGGGCAATATTCTTTTGCTTGGGGAATTTAATGCTCCAACTTCTACTAAGTAAGTTATTATGTTAAGTAACAACTCTAAACCCAACCCCTTGTGGCTTGATGAAGATGGTAACTTAGCCAATAGATTTAAGAGAAAATATGAAGACATAATTGAGAAATTATTCGGCACCGAGCTCCTTAAACTTTGTAGTTCCCAAGACCTAATCATTTGTAATTATATTAATAAATGGCCACTCTCTAGTCAGATGACCTGTCTCCATGCGCTGGGTAGCAGCGTCATGGATTATGCGATTTATGACATCCATGTCCTCAACCATGTTACAAACGTTAAGTTTTTTAACAGGTACGATCTTGACTCTAACCACACATGTTTGTCTTTACCCCTCAATCTTTAAATGCAGGAGAACAATAAAAGCAAAAGTCATATTCACTTCGATAGAAGTATGGTTGACCTTTTCTTAAAATGTTTTGAAAATGATTTAGGCTCCCCATCTTATAGTAACAACATTGATAAAATATATTACCATTTTACTACTACCCTTTCCACCACCATTAACAAATTCTCCACTCAGACTTTGTATAAGAAAAATAATAGCACTTCCAATCCTTGGTATGACAAAGACTGTAAAATTGCCAGGAAAGCAATTAGAGACACCCCTAATGAAACCACTAAGGTCTAGAATATAAGTATATACAAATCTCCAATTAAGAGGAAGAAGAGGTCATACACTAATAAGAGACAATAGCATCTTCTCCACCGTTCTAAAGTTGCGCCTAGAAAGTTTTGGCAGAATGTGCTTGTTCATAAAACTAAAGATAATCATTATATCCCCCTAGAAAATTGGGATAGCTATCTTAAGAAGTATGACTCTTTGTACACCATGGGCATCATATTAAAAACTCCTATTAAGGATGATAGTTTTTCTTTAGAAGACATTGAGTCTAGGATTAGTAACCTCGCTCATGGGAAAGCCAAATATATTGAAGGTTACCAATCTGAGATCTTTAAAATGGGAAAATCTATCCTCCTTCCTCATCTCCACAAGCTTCTCAATTTGGTTGTAAAGCATGGATTCCCTAAAATTTGGACGCAAAGTATTATTGTGCCTATCTTCAAAAATGGGGACAAACATGTTCCCTCTAACTACATGACGATTATGATTATGCACATCCTAGCCAGGCTTTATGTGCTCATTCTGGAAAAAAAACTTAGCCTTTGGCTTGAGAACCAAGGTAAAAGAGCTAAAGGGCAAGTTGGTTTCAGGAGACATCACTTGACCATCAACCACCTTTTCACCCTTAGGATCATCACAGAGGAATGTCTCAATAGTAAAATTGATCTCTTATGTTGTTTGTGGACTTTAGAAAATCTTTCGACAATGTCCCCCGAGATAAGCTCTGGGAGAGGCTTGAAGAGATCATGGTTCCTCTTGAAATAAGGATTGTTGTGATCTGCCTCTATGAGACTATCATTTCCAATATTAAGACCAATGACGAATGGTCTAAAGATATTAAATGTAATATCAATGTTAAGAAAATTTGTCCCCTTTCCCCTACCCTTTTTGGTATTTACATCGATAAACTAGCTGAGGAGTGTCTGGAAACTGTGGCCTGCAAAGGCACCAAGCTTGCTTGTATTATCATTACTCTTCTCCTTTATGTTGATGATATCATTCTTCTTAAAAGGAGCCATGATGACCTAGACAAGTAGCTTAAGACTCTTCATGTCTACTTCTCCAAGACGGGTATGACTGTTAATACCAACAAGACTAAAGTCATGATCATTAAATCCCAAAAGATCACCCATGGTAGTTTGTCTATGATAACCATTGTCTTGAGGAGGCGTCTTCTTATAAATATTTGGGTATTGACTTTCCTTATCATCTCAACTGGAACCATAGCATTGATAAAAGAATTATTAGAGGTTGGAAAGCTTACTATGAGCTTGAAATTAATTTTAAATCAACTAATTTGTACATTTGGAGTAAAGAAAGGTTCCTCTTTGAGACTCCCATCACCCCTCTTATCTTATATGGATGTGAAGTTTGGGGGTGCAGTATATCTAGGGAGTTGTTGAGAAAAAATGAGATGATACAAAATAAATTCATAACCTATAACCTCAAGATCAAGGGAAATACTCCCTATCATATCCTCTTGATTGAAGCTGGTTTGTCCCCCATTGAAAGTGCAACTATGTTTAGATATCTGATGTATAAGAAGAAGCTTCACAATATGGAATCCAAGAGGCTCCCAAAATTTTCTTCTAGCTTTAGTCAAAACCCCGACATGCACCTCAAGTGCGGATGTCATCAAGATGCACAGTCATGGCTCAACCTTTGGGGGATTAAGGAGGAGATAATCACGGGAAGCAAGGCCAATATCAAAGATACTATTACCTCCAGTTTTAAGGACAAGATGTGGGATGCTAAGGAGTTGGAGGGTAAAAGGAAGCTAAGGTACAACAAGGAGGTGATCAACCCCACCCTTGATAACCAAAATTATCTCTCTATGTTGACTAGCACTAAGAAGAAAATTAACATCGCTAGGATTAGAACTAACTCTCATGAATTCTCGAGTAAGACCGGGAGGTGGTCTACTCCCAAGACTCCTTAGGATGATAGAATTTGTCATATTTGTGATACTAAGAAGGTGGAATATGAAAATAACTTCTTTTTAGACTACTTGACTCTTGCCCACATCCGCTCTCAATTCCCTGTCATTAGTCACACCTCCAATCTTCTTGACTTATTAAGCCAACCCAACTATAGTGATCTTGGATTTCTTCTTTCCCCACTCTTTGATCACAGAAACACGATTTTGAAGAATGTCAATTAGGCTTTCTTTTCTTAAGGTCTAATAAACCACATTGGTCTTAGTGGACATTAATCATCATAGTCCACTAGCATAAAAAAACATTCATTCATTATTAATTAATTAATTCATTAATTATATTAATTCATTCATTTATTATTAATATAAAAATTATTAATTAAATTTAATAATATTATTAATTAATTAATAATTTTTTTTCTAAGTAAAGACTAATTGTATTAAAAGGAAATGAAAATAAGATTACAAAGAGGCGGAGGCCTCAGACAAGAGCATATGAATGCTTTCAGGAGAACAAAGTCGTCCCATACTTGGGAAAGGACAATTACAGTGATGCAAAAAACCACCCGTAGAAGCCTGACAATTACTAGTAAGCCATGGTGCAAAATTAGGATGATCCCTTTGAAACAGTAAAAAACAAAAAACCTATAGACAGAAAATTGTACATGACAGCCAGGAAACCATATACCGCTGAGCCAAAAAGACATAAAACCAGACTGTCGAACCACATGAGCAGAACCAGAATATTAAACTTCCAAGCCACAAAGACATAGAACCAGTTTGACGGGCCGCTGATACAAAGCCAGAACATCAAAACCATAAGAGACCAAACCCGTCCCATGACCAAAGGGAAAAACTTTGAGTAGAAAAGAAGAAGACCAGGTGGCATCACATGGGGATGTTCTGGTCCGACGGCTCCTCGATGACTGGGCATGCATTGCCATACCAAAAAACTCCATCACGTTCCACATCACCCGCTTCGCTGCCATCTGGAGGAACCGACTCAGGACGGGTGCCACTGGAGCTGCTAGTGAATACCATCGAGACTTTGACTTCATGTGGGTTGCCATCTGGTGGATGCGAAGCGCTAGGATTTACACCCTCATCATACATGTCGCCACGCCTTTCCACCTTACCTTCATCTGCAGAAGTCTGTCCAGAACCAAGGCTATCCGAAACTCTGAGAGCGCCCTGAGGATGCTCTGCCACATTGCTCGCAAGAGATTGAATCTGAGCTTCTTCCTTAGAAAAAATTATGGTAATATTAGTAGTAACGATGGGCTTATTCAAGCTATTCTGAAATTTGAAGTGTGTTGATTGAAAAGCATTATGCGGGAAGGGTTTTCGAGAAGGCTTGGACGGGGGAGAAATCACTTGGGAAGAAGGTGGAGAGGCAGGGGGCAAAGGCTGATCCACAGAAATGAGCAGCTTGATGCCGCGCACGACCACCCCGGCTTCCGCCCTGACAGCTTCTCATACGATGCCTTACCATGGTAAAGAAACAAGGGGATAGCACAGAAGCACATAAAACTTTAGGAGAATGCCTGGACAGCCTAATAGGAATCAGAGGAAGACTCAAAGAGCAACACAGAGAATGGGAGATAAACGGCCTGAAACCAGAATTCAGAACAACCAAGAGTCAGCACTGAACCTCTGAGATCAAAATCCCGCAAAGGAATTTTGCAGTAGCTAGGCAGAGAATATGAGACTGGGCATAAGCATTGGATTTGAACGCCGAAAACTCCAAGATAAAACCAGCTCCTCCGTTATCTCGGCAAATGTGAGCATTAATGTCAACATGCAGACGAACCTGCTCGCACCTAATGTGAGCCATCATGAGCTGAGTAAGGATTTGGAGATTAGTGCTGGCCAGCAACTGGCATGGTCGGGCACTGTCACTCATAAATATTCCCATTAATGAATTTTGAAATCCCCGCATCCAGGTTTAATTAATTAATATTAATAAGAATTAATTAATTCATTATTAAATAAAAAATTCATTCATTCATTTTTTTAATTAATAATTATTATTTAATAATAAATTCAATAATTCTTTTTTATTTTATTATCATTCCAAAATTCAGTAATTAATTAAATAATAATAAATATTATTATTATTAATTAAAAAATTAATTAAACAATAAGCATTGGATCGTGGTTGACTCTAAATATATAAAAGTAATCACATGTATTATTAGGGTTTCAAATTATTAATAATAAAAAATAGAGATTCTACATTTATATAAATTTTCGCAAATGCCAGAGATTACTCAAACTTCGTCGGAATAACTTTTCCCCAAGATATATTAAATTATATTTGAATAATTTAATTAAATAATTTGATATCATCGCCCTTTATCCAATTGTTCTGTGAATAATTATTTCTTTTTGGGTTAGTATTGCGTTTTTTACTTTGTTTTGGGTTGGATTCTATTTAAAATTAGATTTATTGGATTTTTATTTGTGGTTCTTATCTTTAGAATTAAAATAGATATGCTCTAATACTATTATAAATTAACATGTATCCATTTAAATTTCAATTTATCAAGTGTTCAAAAATCAATTTGCCTAGATATAAGTTTTTCTCTTAAATTTTGCATTAAAAAAGTAAATTAAATTTTTAAAATTAATTTTAAATAATAAATACTATACTTATATAAAATTAAAATAAAATCTAAAATATACAACTAAGGTTTAATATTTATATTTTTTTTAATTATATTATAAATCAAGTTTTTTATTTTAATGTATGAATTTTAATTTAATATTATACATCTTATCAATTCTAATTTATAAATTATTATTAGTTTATGAGATCTCCATACTTAATTAATTTTATTTATATATTTATAATTAATTTATAAGATCTTCTTGTTTGGGGCAAAAGACTTAATTCATTAAAGAGACTACTAATTGTTAAAGTATGTTTAGAGAGGAAATAGACTCAACTCTTGGAAACCCCTAGGTCACTTGGATTTTTACAAACTCCAAATTAATTATAAATCTAACCTAAAATAATAAAAAATTACCTAATCAAACGACGACTATTAAAATCTTTAGATCTGAAATTCCTACCTACCATAATATAATAAAATAAAATAAAATAATATATATATAATTCATGATTTCAATGATTAAAATGATAATGAGGAATATTTTTACTTAAGCTATTTAACTAATATTATTTTAGAATTTCCATAATTATGATAAGTTAGCATGCTATGAAGATTCATGACCTTCCAAATAATTTGAAATTCAAATTTAATGTATTCATTTCAGAGGGTATGAAAGTGTTTTTCACATTTTTAATGTCTTATTATTTATAAAAATAACAAAATTTCCCCTTCCACTCCATTATATAACAACTAAATTTGTAGATTGATGTTGATTTTCTTAATAAACCTTTTAGTAAATCTTAATGATTTTCTCAACAAACCCTTAGTAAAAAAAAAATTATTATTATTTATTTTAAGATTTTCACTTCAATTTTTAAAAATTTAGATGTGATATTATTTTAAAAGGTGCACTTCCATTGTTATTTAAATTTAGATGTGATATTATTTTAAAGTTAGATGTCATATTATTTTAAAGGGTGTTATTATTGGTGATATCTTTTTCTATTCACTATTGGTTTGTCAAGCAAGGAAAGACGCAAAAAAGCTGTGTCAGATGACCATGACATCGATGGACAATCGAGTCATCACTGGCGACGGGTTTTTGAATGACGGGGTTCATTTCACAGGGTATGCCGTGGTCGGATTCAACCATCTAATGGTCACCTCGGGTGGTTGCGAAGACTACCGTCGGAGGCACGACAACCAATTGAGCTGCACAACCTCGCATATGGTAGACAAGAACTAGTTGGGATAGCCGAGCGCGAGGAATATTGACGTTCGATCCGGAAATCAGAGTCCCCCTCTCTCAAGCTCGAGAAGCCATCCTGGACGTGAAGAAAATCAGATTGAGAAGCCATCCTGGACGTGAAGAAAATCAGAGCTCTGAATCCAAAAGCTCTTTGTGCGCTCTAAGGGTGGGAATTGTTATGCGGACGATTAATAAATTGGAGGCAGCTTATTTAGGCCCGGTCGAGGACGTTGTGACATTTGAAATAATTTACCATCAGTCTTGGCAGGCCTATGTGCCGACATGGGACATGGATGTTTATGAGGAGAAAATTATGGTGGGAGTCTGCCTTCTCAGAAGCTTTCACCCGTTTGAACAGGCGATCTTGATTTATGAAGGCAGACGCTAAAGAGTGTAAATGTACACTCTGCATATTTTGTTAATTTTCCTACCTTTAAACTTTTGCTTTTAAAAAATCCCCAATAATTGTTCACATTTAAAGTTATTCTTTTCATAAAATTTTAGACTTCTCATAGTACTGAATCTACTTATGAAGGCCCGCGCTGGCCAAAAAGGCCATCACGATTCAGGTAGACATAGAATTAAAATGATTCAAAACAGTGTCTTTCGAGGCTGTAGTTCGAATACCTTGAATCCACCTTTAATCTTGGCAGGGTCACCCTTCTGTGACACATTTCAACCATTATTTAATAAGAGCCTCTCTCTGCTTTTCAATCACAGGGAATGCCAGCCAGAGCAGATATAAATCGAGTGTGTTTTGAAAAATCTGACCCATTGTGCGAATTTTGCATAAATTTGTATGGAACAAAACCTAGCTTTGAAGATCCTCAAATAAGTCAATTTTCGACCTATCGAGTCAGAGGGGGAGTGGGGTGTCCCTAATTATAACCCAATTCTAGGAGTCCAATGGAACTAATAGCTTTTTCATTCAAGTCCCAACATGAAAATTTTATGGTGATTTGTAACCTCCTTTCAAAAGGCATTTAGGGATATATTATGAATTTTGTCTAGGGTATTAAGAAAAACCTACAAGTAGAGATGGCTTTTGTAAGCTCAATAATTTTTGTTTGGCTAAGGCTCATGTAAGAACACTACTCGCAACAAATTGAGAAAGAATTTTTTGAAATCCAATCCCTTGCACAAATTTTGCATTGATATTTGTTAGAAAGAAACCTAGCTTTTAATATCATCAAATAAATCAAATTTTGACTAATGGAGTCATTATGGACAATGGGGAAGTGTCCCTAGATGTAATCCAATGTTAGGAGTCCAACAAAAATCATGGTTTTCCCATCCTAGTTCTCGATTTGAATTCTATGGAAAATTTCAAGTCACTTCCATGATATAGCTAGGGTCATACTATGAATTTATCCCATGGGAATAAAAATAGAAAAAAACTACAAAAATGAGTTTTTTTATCTTTGAAAATTGTGCTTCTGCAAAGGCCCATGTGAGCACACTACCCATGATCTCTCAAGTGAGTTTTTTTCAAATTCCAACCCCTTTTACAAAAATTGCATTGGTCTTTACTGAATGAAACCTAGCTTTGGAGATCCTAAAATTAATCATTTTTTTACTGATGGAGCCCTAGGAGGTGGGTGTCCCCAGTTGTAATCTAGTGCCATGTCTCTAATGGAATTATTAGTTTTCTCACCTGAGTCCTGATTTGGATTTTATGGTGAGTTGCAACTCGCTTTTAAGATCTATTTAAGGACATGATCTGAATATTTTCTAAGGGTATAAAAAACAAACCAAGCAATAGAAATAAGTTTCAAATGATCATGAATTTTTATCTGGCCAAGGGATGTGTGAGCACACTACCCATAATTTATGGAGAGATCATTTTGAAAAATCCAACCACCTTAGAAAATGTTACATTAATCTCTACTAAAAAATTCATATCCCTGAATATTTGTAAATAGATAAATTTTCAACCTATGGTGTCATGGGCGCTGGCGGGTTCCCATAACTATAACTAGTTGTTGAGTGTCCAATGAAATGGAAAATTTACCCACCCAAATCCTAGTTTTAATTTTATCATGAGTTGCAACTCACTTCCAAAATTCATTTAGGAACAATTTGTGATTTTTTTCTAGTGGTATAAAAACAAACCCAAGTTGTAGAAATGAGTTTCATAGGCTCAAGAATTTGTTTTTGTCCAAGGGCCATGTGAGCATGCTATGCAAGATCACTCGAGTAAACATTTTAAAAAATCCAAGCCCTTATGCAAATTTTGTATTGATCTTTACTGAGAAAAATCATAGTTTTGAATATCCTCAAATAAATCATTTTTTTACCTATGAAGTCATAGGGTGTTGGGGGTGTCACTAGTTATAACCCATGCTAGAAGTGAAAAAAAATAGATAGTTTCCCAATTTGAGAATCGATTTGAATTTTAGAGTTACTTGCAACTTGCTTCTAAGATCCTTTGAGGGACATATAGTGAATTTTTTCTAGGGGTATAAAAACCAAACCAATTAGCATAAATGAGTTTTGCAAGATCAAACATTCATTTTTGGCTAAGGATAATAAGAGCACACTACGCATGATTTCTTCACAAATAATTTTAGATAATCCAACCCCTTGTGCAAATTTTACATTGATATTTAGTTTAAAAAAACCTTAGCTCTGAATATCCTCAAATAAATCAATTTTTGACCTATAGAGCAATGGGAGATTGTCCCTAGTTGTAACTCTATGTTAGGAGTCTAACAAAACTGTTTGAGTGCCATTTTGGATTTTATTGTAAGTTGCAACTTACTTCTAAGAGACATTTAGGGAGATATTTTGGATTTTGTTTGCATGTATGAAAACCAAACTGAGCAGAAAAAATGAGTTTTCTAAGGTCAAGCATTTGTGTTTGGCTAATTCCCATGTGAGCGCACTACACACAATCACTTGAGTGAGTTTCAAAATACAACTCCTTCTTATTTGTTTGCCGGAGAATCCACAGTAAGAACCATTTTGTGCCAACGTTTCGAATCCCAACCGGGATCCATCATCAGGACCATTTAAATGCTGGATAGAAGAACAGCTGATTATAGGGAATATATAATAATGAGAATTAAATTAAGGAGGTCGGCTATCTTTTTAGGGATTTATTATTAATAAATAATTATTTATTTCAGAGAGGTCGCTATATTATTAATTTTAATTAATAAGTAATTAATTAAATTTTATTTTTTTTAATAATATTATATAATAATTGATTTTGAGAATGGTATATAAAATTTGTAATAAATTAGTTCTATTTATTATTTTAATTTTATTCTATTATGATATTATTATTATATTTATTATTTTATATATATGATATTATATTGTTAGAATAATATGATGTTAATACAATCATATAAATTATAGATTATGGTTTGTTTAAGAACTATATATATTTTGATAATAAATTAGAGTTTAATCTATCTATTTAAATATTTATTTAATTTTATTACTTCAAATCTATTGGTTATTATATATATTTATATTTTATATATATGATATATATTATTGGGTATAAATAATAAAAAGGTTATACAAACCATATTATTAATAGATTAATTGGAAGAACTAATAAATAATTAATAATTTTTATAATATATATTATATAATATATTAATATTTTGGTTTATGAATAATAAATTACTTTAAATAATTAATTTATTTTAGTTATTATTATTTTATTTTTCTTATTTATTTTTATTTTTATTATTATTATTTATTATTATTATTATATTAATAATCCAGGTTAATAGTTATTAACATAATTACAACAGCTAAAGGCTAGGTTACGGATTTAGAAGGGGGGCATTAACTAAGGCGGGCTTTTTGTGACCTTAGTTAATTTGATTACGGGAAGTCAGTTTCTACTAATTTCCATACCATTGTCTCTGTTGAGATTATGAGAATGCTTGATGATTTCAAGGGCTTCTCTGATTTTCCGTCTATTATGATGGTCTTCCTTAACGATGATTGAAGCGCTTTCCAAACAAACCTGGTGTTTAGTTTTTGATGAGTGTTCTGCCAAGGCTGAAGTACGAGATCTTTCTTTCTTAATATCGGCTCCATGTTCTTTGAGTCTGGTTTGCAAGGAGCGACCAGTTTCACCAATGTAGCTCTTTCCACAAGAGCAATCTATTTTATAGACTCCTTTAAGCTGATGTTTATCAATACCATCCTTCACAGATCTCATACTTTGTCTAATAGTTCCAGGGGCGGAGAATTGAGTGCTTATGTTTTTCTTCATTAGGATCTTAGAAATCTTATATGTAACTCCATGAATATAAGGTAGAAAAACCCTACCACACTGAGGCTGATCACGGGTTTTAGGATCATGAGATACCATCTTTTCCTCTACTTTCTTTATTGCCCTTTTTATCTCATTTTCTTTGTAGCCTAAACTCTTAAAGGTTGAGACTAAATGCTTCTTTTCTTCATTAAGATGATCAGTGTCACAAATTCGAAGGGCCTTGATAGCAAGAGTGTTTATAACACCAAATTTTTGGGTAGGGTGATGGTAGGATTCAGCGTGGAGGTAGTTTTCAGTGTGGGTTGACTTTCTAAAAACCTTATGCCCAAGGGAGCCATCCTCCTTCTTGATGATGAGAATGTCTAAAAAGGGAATGCTCTTGTTTTCTTCAAACTCCATAGTAAATTTTATTTCAGAAGAGATGGAATTTAGGTGAATAAAAAACTTTTCAAGTTCTGCTCAGCCATGTGTCCATTTTATATTGGTATCGTCGACAAATCGCTTCCACCATGCTGGTTTTAAAGGGTAGGATTCCAGGGCTTTCTTTTCAAAGTATTCCATGTATAAGTTGGCCACGATTGGCGAAAGGGGGGATCCCATTGCCACTCCAGATGTCTGCTCATAATAAACTCCTTGGAAGGTGAAAACCGTTGATCGCAGGCAGATTTCGGCCAGTCTTGCAGTTCCTGGATCAGTAACCTCTTTTATAACCTGAATGGCTTCATCAAGAGGAATCTTGGTGAATAAAGACACTACGTCAAAACTGACAAGGATGTCATCACGTTCCATCTTTTCTTTTTTAATGAGATTCACAAAGTCATGGGAGTCCTTTATGAAAGAATCAGTATTCCCGACAAGTGGCTTAAGGATTTTTGCAACATACTTAGCAAGCGCATAGGTTGGGGATCCAATGGTATTGACTATTGGTCTAAGAGGGACCCCTTCTTTATGGATTTTGGGTAATCCGTAAATTCTGGGGATGGTTTCACAAGAGGGGATCAATTTCTTTTTTAACTTGTCATCCAAGTTGGACTCCATAATTGTCTTTTTTACTTCCTTCATAATCTTGGGGATGAGATTATTGCTTAGCTTTCTATAGCTGCCACATGTGAGGTGTTCATTCATTTTGCATATATAGTCATCTTTATTTAGGACTACCGCTGCTCCTCCCTTATCAGCCTTAAGAACCACAATTTCATCATTGTTTCGCAGGGTTTTAAGGGCTCTTTGTTCTTCTTTACTTAGATTACTTTTGGGGACTTTGGCCTTCCTCATAATGAGGGAGAACCCCTGTCTTAAAGTTTCTTTATCTTCGAAGGGAAGGTTGCTGATCCCATCCTCTATGCTACATATCATTTCTTCAATGGGCAGCTTCTTTGGAGCAACAGCAAATCCCAGAACTTTGTTGAGGATGTTAATGACTGCAGGATCTAGCTCTTGGGATGACATATTTACTACTTTCCTCTTTAATTTTGTTTGGGAATTGTTGACCAATCTTCCGGTGTTCTCTAAATCCTTGTTAGTTTTGTTTATATCATGGTTATTGTCCATATGCAGATTATCTTTGTTGAGGTCAATATTGATTGGGCCATTAATATTACCATCCATGTTTAGTAATTCTCCCCTCACTATATAATCAATCACACTGGACATCGAATTATCACAATTTATTAAGATTTGTTTCTGCTTGAAGTTTTGCTCTTGTTCAGCGCTCTTTATACCCTTCATGTCAGCGTTCTGCGTATTGTTCTGGCTGGATTGTGCAGTATAACAGTAGTTGTCCATCTAAAGATCGTCAAATAAATCAATTTTTGATCTATAGAGGCCTAGCACGGGGTGTCCATAGTTGTAACCTGGTGCCAAGAGTCCAACAAAATGGAAATTTTTCCCATTTGATTCCCATTTTGAATTTTACGATGAGTTTTAACTTGCTTTGAATATCCATAGAGGGACATATTGTGAATTTTTTCTATGGGTATAAA
Source organism: Pinus taeda (assembly GCA_000404065.3). Lineage (NCBI taxonomy): Eukaryota > Viridiplantae > Streptophyta > Pinopsida > Pinales > Pinaceae > Pinus > Pinus taeda. The sequence continues at coordinate 14,757 of APFE030578325.1, forward strand.
AACAAACCCAATAGTAAAAATGAGTTTCATAATTTCTAGCATTTCCATTTGGCCAAGGCATATCCAAGCACACAATCCACAATCACTGAAGCTAGTTGTGGGGATTAAAGTTAAAATAAATTTGGAGATTTACATAAAGGTCGAAAACTCATTATGCAATTTGAAAACCCTAATTTTGTGAAATTTGAAAACCCTCATTTTTTGGACTTTGAAATCCTTAGTAATGGAATATGGAAAATCAAACATAGTGAGTTCAAATTTGAGTGCACTATTAGAAAATGAAATTGAACACACCATATTGACCTTGCATCATAACTTGGTAATGTCTGACGATGTATATTCAAACAGAATTTGAAAACCCTAGTTTTGTGCAATTTGAAAACTTTATCTTTGTGGAATTTGAAAACTCTAGTAATATGGAATTTCATGGAATGAACGGTATGGATGAAATTCTTGTTTATACAATTTTGACTAATTTATACCCAACAAGTCATCATATATACCCAGAAGTGACACACATAACTAACATAGTTAAGTGATTTCCCATACTAAATGTCCATAAGTGATACTCTTCAAAGCGAGACACATAGTCAACATCCCACAAGATACCTACCATAAACAATGTGGTTCATGATACACCATATTAGGTGTCACATATAAGTGATGCACCTTAAATAATAAGACATGAGTGATGCACATAAGCAATTAACAATTACCATTGACACATATTCTTTGATTCACATAAGGGATGCACCATAAGTGAGACATAATTAATATTCGTACACGAGACACGTAATTGACACGCCATAAGAAACACATATTCTAAATTGATCATTGTATATATATAATTTTCAATTTAAAGATTAAAAAGAAATTACTTAGAAGACAAAAATTAATAATAATATCTATATATTCAAATAAAAAATAAAAATGACAAAGCACTACCCATTAATAAGTTATTCTAAATTTGATTCTTAATCTATATAATTTTCAATTTGAATATTAAAATAAATTAGTTAAGAAGAACAAAAATAATAATAAATCTAATATATTTTTTCAATAAAATATATGTTTGTTATTAAATATCACCACTCAAGTGCATTGTGAATAATTTTATATATAACTATACTATAATATATATATATTAATTACTCTATGATTATATATATTTAAAACACCTATGACTTATAATTAATGCATTAATATAATACATAACTAATAAATTCATTATTATACAATTACTATATCTACTAATTTTATTTATTAATATTAACTTTCAAATACAATCCTTATAAAATATATCTTATTATTAATTTTATTAATTAATATATTTAACTTAAGAGTACAAACATTTCTATAATAAATATTGATTGGTAAAATATAAATAATAACCCATCTAAAACATATACTTAAAAGAGACCTTGTTGCAACCTAATTCCATATATATATAATATACATAACAATTTAAACAAAAAATGATTTATGTAACATTAACCAGGGCACACTCACCTTTAATACTCCATAATTGTAATATAAAAAATATTATAAAATAATATAAAGTAAGTACAAAAAAATTAAAATTAAAATTAAAGAATAGGTGGTACACTAGTACTATGATAGCATATATGTCATGTTATTATAGGAGAGATTGATATAATAAGAGGTGTACAGATTGTACACATCTCATTTTTACATATTTTTTTTTTTTAATTTATATTTTTTGTCTGACAATTCAAAAAATAAAGCCCATGAAAATTCTCTATTCAATACTTTGCATCAATGCGAAAATGGAATTTTTGAATTTAAAAAATTCTAAAAATAATTTTAATTTTGGGAAAAATCAATTTAAAATGATATTTTTTAGAAACTTTATAAAACTTTAGAAAAAAAATTATAAAACAAAAAGTCAATGCATTTTTTATTATAAAGTGATTACAATATAACCTGCTTATGGTAAGTATAATAATTTTTTCTTGAGTTTTCACTACCCGTGATATGCCATTTTTGAAATTCATATATGATGTTTCCAAGGACACATTCATTATAAACATCATTGTTTAGAGATCTAAAATACAAGCTAAGAACCATACTCAATGTGTTTATTTGCTGCAAACTATAAAATTGAAGTGTCTCAATTTGACATAATACAAACTCTTTGTTTCATTAGTGTGACCAACAAAAGCATGGAACACGGGGATTTATTAGGGGAGCAATACCATACCACATACATTTATATTGAAGGATATATATTGAGCAAGAAATGGCATAATATATTGGGGCAGACATGGGGGTAAAAGGTTTTTATATTGGCAAGGAGAAAAAATGGAACTCAAAATTAATAAAAAAATATAAAAGGGGATAAAAAATGTTAACCAAAAGATGGATACCTACAATATCTAGTAAGAGTAGGATTTTTGTTAATTAGGAATGTGTTTTGGGTTCGTATCGGTAGGAGGTTAAATAATGTCACTTTTAAAATTATTATCCAATATGTATTCCAATTAAAAATATTGTTTAGTAATTAAATTTAATAAAATTAAAAAACATATATAACTTATCATAAACATCAACATCAACATCAACATATCTAGTATGCACACCATTGAATTTTTTCATAAAATATTTTATTACAAAAGGGATGGACTAAATTTCTATAATATTAGGTTATATAGTGCAGAACCAAAAAATTTGAACTTAAAATTAGTAAATAATAACGATAAACATCTTTTATCATACCAATTTCAACATAAATGCCACTAAGATTATGGATACAATACATTATTACCCGTTAATATAGATTTTTTTTTAATTTTTTTAATCATAAATTTTTTCATACATTTAAGATATTAAACAATGAAGCCTCTCTATCACATGATGATCACAACCAATCACCTTTATATATAAGGATGAAATGGGAAAATATTTAGAGGTATTTATATGAAAGGTTTTCTCCTCATTTCTGGAATGCTTTTATTGTGAATTAGACGTGGTAAGTTACTTGACTCGATTCTTAAAGTTTTTTTTTTCGAAATTGTGGTTGATATTAATCTTCCAAATGTAATGGTTTTCCACCGTATTTATAGGGTTTTTTGCTTGACTTATTGTTTCTATATTTCTTTGTTTATGATTGATATTAATAGTCTTTTTGGAAATTACTAATTTTTTTCTTAAATTCAAATGTTCGTTCATTTTTTTTACATTAACTTTTTCCTTTAAGTGCATTTGACTTAGGTTTATCATTTTTCAATCAAATCATTAAATACTGTATCAAAATTCATAGCAAGAGTATCACTCCCAAACAAATTATTTGCATTCCACTAATTGTAAATGATAACTTGGCATAGACCAGATACTTTTTGAAATATGATCTTAACAATCTAATTATGTTTTTAGTTGAAATTGGTGCTATGTTCTTCTTATGATTGTACCTCCTTCATACGAGCAAGGTACTTTTCAATTTGGTCAATTTTATATGGAACCAATTGTATCATTTTATTGTTAAGCTTAATACCCTTTGTCTTATTAAGTTTAGAGAGATATTCTCAGGTGTGTGCGAGACATATATAAAATATTCTTACTTCTGAATATGGAATCACAAATCACTAGAGAAATAGATGTCTATGAGACCTTGAGAATTTTCTGATGTCTGATTTTATCTTTTTATCATCACAACTATCCAGACAATTTAAAAATTATAGCTTTGAAATAAGGAATCAAGATATTACTCAAGAAATTAACATATTTCTATTACGAAATCAACCCATCCTCCCCTCTAAGTTGAAATAAAAAATTACAAGTGGTTTTAATATAAATGATATAGGTCAGTTTAGTAGGTGTGAAATATTAAAAATAAAGTATGT
>APFE030578333.1:0-15341 GCA_000404065.3 Pinus taeda
TGACATGAAGAGCTAAGGTCTGAGACTTGCTTAGGAGGCTAGTATAAGTGATGATAGACCCATACTAACTGCAAATAATCATGGTGACGATATTTTTGTGTAGCAGGCATGATGAGTGTACTTGCAAGAGCTATGAATTGATGATGGATAGAACTCCCACCTATAGGGTTTAGGCTTAAATGTGGCCCCCTGATCAGAGCACAAGGATGGCATGGACAGGATATCAGGGGCACAGACGAGGCCAAGGCGGAGGAGGACCTGGTAAAGGTCGAGGACAGTTTATTTGCTACAATTGCGAAGGACCGGGACATTATGCCCGTGATTGCACTAATCCAACACGTCTGTAGTGAAAGTATTGCACATTGTTTGATCATGAAACGAAAGGTTGTCCTACGGCGATAGCTAGGATACATGACAAAGGGGTGCTACCCCCTCTGCCGACTCAGAACCTGTAGATGATGAGGTCTAAGCTGCGCGAAGAGGATCCAAATGTAAATATAGTGCTCGAAGTGGAATCACGACAGAAGATGAAAAGGGGAAACAACTAGAAGATAGTACATGGGTTCACAAAGCTCTGGAAAAGGAGGCTGAGTTGATTTGGAGCGTGCACGTGAAACCTTCATGGACGCTAAGAAGAGATTCATTGAGGCCTCCACCTCAGCAAGCAAGGATAATCCCAAGCAGGAAATGGACCCATCTATGCTCACAACTTTTCTGGATACCTGTATGAAGATACTGCATGATAGTAAGGTTATGAAAGGGTTACAAGAGCTCATCAATAGATGCATTGGAACCACGCTGGGTGAGCCGTATGTAGTACGAAAGATTGGCAAGCATAAAACAAGGACGAGATGGGAGATGACATTAATCGTGCAGATAGGAGAGTATGAGATGGATCAGGTTATTTTGGACCTAGGGTTAGACGTGAACATCCTACCAAAGAAGAGTTGGGAATGAATGGGGAGACCTACGCTGCAATGGTCTTCGATTTAGCTAAGGATGGCCAATCAGCAGAAGATCATCCCTAGGGGGAGGCTACAGGGGGTGACTGTGGATATTGAGGGAGCAAGCGCGCTGGCTGATTTTGAAGTAATAGAGATAGTGGATGATAGAAATCCCTATCCTGTGCTCCTAGGAATTGAGTAGGCCACTGATATGAACGAGGTAATCAACTAGAAGAAGCAGAATATGATATTTGAGAAGAAATCGCTACATGTAATAGTACCTCTGGATCCTACTGAGGGATTGCGTTGTATAGAACCAGTCTGTGATTATGAGAGCGATGATGATTTGGATTGTATCTATAAGATAATGGTGCGAGATCAAGATTGTGTGAATCCCACTGCGGATGGAAAAATTACTTGGGATCATGAGAGTTCCCGCACTTCAGACTCCAATGAAGAGATAGAACACTGGCAGAATCAGTTACATGAAGTAACTAAGTTAAATTGCAACATGATGACTCGATCGTTGTGTTGTGTGTACTCAGAGGTAAGAAATCTGCCTACTTATGATGGCCTGAATGAGGTAGATATATTTTTGGATGCCCTTGAAAGGGAGGTGCCAGAAAAGCAGTGCTTCTAGGCATTGGACTGGTCACTGCGCGGTACGCCCGCAAGATTGTGGGGTATGCGTAAAAGTGTTGGGTTGTGTTATATTCTTTCCAAAACTAGCCCACATAGTTAACTAGGGGGTTAGAGGTGGGGAAGAGCCCCCCCTTCGTTGTGTCAATTGCGTAGCGGGGGGGTCATAGGGGGTTTGAGGGGTGTAGGTAACCCCACTTTATGGGGTTTGGGGCAGTGCCTCGGAAAATTTTGGTTTTGGAACCTATGTTAGGTTGGGCAGACCCACCTATAGTTTTGTGCATGACTTTCACACATGTTTTTGGACACGATGGTTTTCGGTCCAATGTATTGGATGCTTTAACATGTATAAATATGTATTATAACATTGAAAGGAATATAATGAAAAATCAAGCTGGTAGTCCCGATTTTGGGATACAGGGGAAAATCTCTGTGTATATGTGTTTTATGTGTTATGCTCTCACATTGTTTATTTTTTGTGTTTTATGTGTTATGCTCTCGCATTATTTATTTTCTGTGTTTTAGAATTCATATGCAAGTAATTTCTGTATGGGATTAAAACCAACATTTGGTATCGGAGTTGTTTTGGCTTCAAGGGGATTCCATTGTTGCTGAGGGGTTTCGCTCGGGCCTGTGGTAGACTCTTTTTAGTGGGAGATCTGCGAGATCGATTCTGGTGGTGAAAGAAGATGGCGAGCAGTGGAAAGATAGAGATCGAGAAATTTAATGGTCAGAATTTTGAGTTGTGGAAACTCAAGATGGAGGATCTATTGGTGGATAAAGATCATTGGATTGCAATAGATCTGGGTACTAGACCAACGTGAGTGTATGATGAAGAATGGAAGAAGTTGGATCGGAAGGCAAAGAGCACAATATGATTGTGTGTCTCAGATTCAGTATTGCTGAATGTATCAGGGGAAGCTATGGCGAAGGCTTTGTGGGACAAGCTAGGGACTTTGTACCAATCTAAGTCTCTGGTGAATAAACTATTCATACGGAAAAAGTTGTATAACCTGAGGATGAAATATGGAGACTCGGTGACAAAGCATCTGAACACATTTAATACTATGGTAATTCAGTTAGCATGTGTTGATATTAAAATTTTAGATGAAGATAAGTGCATCAGTTTGTTGTGTTCTCTACCAGATTCATGGGATAGTCTGGTTATCGTAATAGGTAGCAATGCAACTGCCTTGCAGTTTGATGAAATAGTCTCATCCTTATTGATGAAGGAAATGAGACGGAAGAATATGGAGAGCCAGAATGGTGATGCTTCGTCTGTACAAGGACAATACTAAAACAGAAACAAAAATAAGTCATCGAGTGGGAGATCTAAATCTCCAGGAAAACCTATAAAGGTGGTGTGTTGGAAATGTGGAAAGGAAGGGCACTACATAAGGGACTATAAATCTAAAGCTCCTAATAAAGAAAAGGGATCTGATGATGCTCCTTCTGCAAAGGCGAAAACCACCTCAGATGAAGGTGGGGATGTGTACTTGGCTTCTGCAAGTACACATGTAGATCATGAGGCATGGTTGATTGACTCAAGTGGATCCTTTCACTTCACTCCCCATTGAGAGTGGTTCTACGAGTATGAGAAATACAATGGTGGTGATGTCTTCTGAGGAGATGATAGGAAGGCTAGAATCATTGGTCACGAAAAAGTAAAGTTGAAGTTGCAAGGTGGAAGGGTTAGAACACTTCCAGTTGCTCTACATGTTCCTGCATTGGCCAGAAATCTGATTTCTGTAAGCAAGTTGGATGATGCAGGCATAAAAATAGTTTTCGAGAAGGATACTTGCAAGATGGTTTGGGGAGCACTGGTATTGATGTGGGGAGTTCGGATTGGAACTCTATACAAGCTACAAGGTAGCACAGTTGTTGATGGGTGCAATAGTTCTATGGCTCCTAAAAGTGGAGCATAAAATCTAGTGGTCTCTGGAGAGAAGACCATGTTATGGCATCAATGGCTTGGACATATTGGAGAGAAAGGCCTTCGAATACTTCATGGTAAAGCTCTCTAGATTTTGATTTCTGTGAAAATTGTGTATATGGGAAGCAAAATCGGGTGAGTTTCCCCTCTAGTGGTAAGAAGGCGAAACATATATTAGAGCTTGTGCATAGTGATGTGTTTGGACCTGTGAAGGTTCCATCACTGGGTAAGTTTGTGTACTATGTATAATTTATAGATGACTTCTCAAGGAATACACGGATATATTTCCTTAAGAAGAAATTTGAAGTCTTTGATAGGTTTAAAGAATTCAAGGCTCTGGTGGAAAACCAGATAGAGAAGAAGATAAAGGTGCTAAGGACAGATAATGGTGGAGAGTTTTGCAATAAGGAATCTGAAGAATTTTGTAAGAAGTGTGGTATATCATGGCAGAATACTACTCGATATACACCTCAGCAAAATGGAGTTGCAGAAAGAATGAAAAAGATGTTGATGGAAAGGGCAAGAAGCATGCTCAGTGGTGCCAGGTTAGGACAAGAATTCTAGGCAAAGGCAGTGGAGACAGCATGTTACCTGGTCAGCAAATCACCTTCATCAGTGTTGGAGGATAAAACTCGACAAGAGGTATGGACTAGTAAGAACCCTCTCTTTCACATTTGAGGGTATTTGGATGTGATGCATATGTACATGTTGCAAAGGAGAAACGAACCAAGCAGGATAGTAAATCTGAAAAGTGCATCTTTATTGGGTATAAGGATGGTTTAAAGGGTTATAAGCTTTGGAATCCAGTAACAAGGAAGGTTGTGTACAGCCGAGATGTGGTATTCAGAGAGGTGAAAGATGTTATTAAACATGAATTTAAACCAAAGGAACGTGAGAAGATAGAGTTTGAGCTAAAGGAGGAAGAATCAGACTCTACAGCAGAGGAGGAATTAGAAGATGAAGAGCCACAAACTCCAAGTGTGAGAAGATCAGTTCAAGAAAGAAGGTAGCCAGAAAGGTATAGTCCATCTGCTTTCTATTAAAATTTTGCTTTATCTATTACTGATGATGATCCCAGAACTATGAAGGAAGCAGTAGATTCAAAGGATGGAAAACTCTGGAAAGAGGCCATGGTTGATGAATGGCATCTTTGCACAAAAATGAGGCTTGGGATCTGGTGGAGTTGCCAGCTGGAAGGAAACCCATTTGCAGCAAATGTGTGTTCAAGAAGAAGACAAATGCAAAAGGAAATGTGGAGAAATACAAAGCTCGGTTGGTAGCAAAAGGTTATTCCCAAGTGTTGGGAATTGATTTTGGTGATATTTTTTCTCTAGCTTTCATGGTAACTTCTATTAGATTACTTTTATCTGTTGCTGTTGCTTTTGATTTTGAGGTAGAACAGATGGATGTGAAGACAGCATTTCTTTACAGGGATCTGGAAGAGGAAATCTACATGAAGCAACCTGAAGGCTTTGCGGTGAAGGGTAAGAAATAACTGGTATGCAAGTTAAACAAGTCTTTGTATGGGTTAAAATAGTCACTAAGGATGCGGTATCAGAAATTTGGTACATTTATACGGAGACTTGGCTTCACCAGAAGCGAAGCAGATCACTGTGTGTATTTTAAATTAATTGGTGACCATGTTATTTATCTGGTCTTGTATTTGGATGATATGTTGCTGGTTGGATATGACAAAGAAACTATCCAGGATTTGAAGACCCAATTGTCGTCAAAATTCAACATGAAAGAACTTGGTGCTGCAAACTATATTTTGGGCATGGAAATTAAAAGAGGCCAGGAAAAGAGGAAGCTCTAGTTAAACCAAAGGAAGTATGTCGAGACAATACTGCAGAGGTTTAATATAGTAAACCAGTGAAGGTTCCTATTCCTGTAGGTGTGAAGTTATCTATTGAACAGTGTCCCAAGACACAAGAAGAGGAAGAGGACATGTCCCATGTTCCATATGAAAGTGAAGTCGGTAGCCTAATGTATGCAATGGTCTGTAGTACTAGACCAGACATTGCACATACAGTGGAAGTATTGAGCAGGTTTATGTCAAACCAGGGAAGGAGCAGTAGACAGCAGTGAAGTGAGTTTTCAGGTATTTACGTGGCACTAGTGATTATGGTTTGTACTACCAAGAAAGACTAGGATTGGATAGAGTGTTGGATATTCATGGCTTAGTTGATGCAAATTGGGTTGGAGATTGGATCGGAGAAGATCTACAAGTGGGTATGTGTTTAACCTATTTGGAGGTGCAATCAGTTGGATGAGTAAGAAACAATGTGTATTGTCACTATCAACTAGAGAGGCAAAATACATGGCAACCACTCATGCAAGCAAGGAAGCAGTTTGGTTGCAGAGATTGTGTTCAAGTATGGGGTTAGTACATGGAGCTATAAGGATAGATTGTGACAGCCAAAGTGAAATTTTCTTGGCAAAGAACCCTACATATCATTCAAAAACAAAGCACATTGATGTTCAGTATCACTTCATGAGAGATATGATAGAACACAAAAAGATGTTGCTGGTAAAGGTGGACACTTTGAAGAATAATGCAGATGCATTGACAAAATCTGTGATCTCTGAGAAGTTCTCTTGGTGTAGAGAAATAATAGGCATTGCAGGACTAGATAAATGACTAAGCTCTCTTGTGGCCCCTTATGGAAAGAAAACAACAAGTGGGATAATGTTGGATTGTGTTATATTCTTTCCACAACTAGCCCATGTAGTTAACCAAGGGGTTAGAGAGGGGACAGAGTCCCCCCTTTGTTGTGCTTATTGCGTAACGAGGGGGTCACATGGGGTTTGAGGGGTGCAGGTAACCCCTCTCTATGGGGTCCAGGGCAGCACCATAGAAAATTTTGGTTTTTGGACCCTATGTTAGGTTGGGTGGATCTACCTATGGTTTTGTGCATGATTTTTGCACATGGTTTTGGATGCGATGGTTTTCGGTCCATGGTTTTGGACGCGATGGTTTTCGGTCCATGGTATTGGATGCTTCATCATGTATAAATATGTATTGTAACATTGAAAGGAACATAATGAAAAATCAAACTGGTAGTCCCGGTTTTGGGATCCAGGGGAAAATCTTTGTGTATATGTGTTTGATGTGTTATGCTCTCGCATTGTTTATTTTCTGTGTTTTAGAATTCGTATGTAGGTAATCTCTGTATAGGGTTAAAACCTACAACACCATCTTCTCAGCGCATATATAGGAGGTCACCTGAGAGGTACATTGGATACATGGCCCTTACTGAGGAATGTGTTGAGACCGATCCATCTTCCTTTGAGGAAGTAGTGTAGCAGCCGACTTGGGTTGATGCTATGGTGGAGGAGTATGACTCCATAGTTCGTAACAGTGTTTGGAATGTGGTTCTGAGACCGGAGAACAAGTCAGTTGTGAGTTCCTGTTGGCTTTACAAGGTAAAACAAGCTGATGATGGTAGTGTGGAGAAGCATAAGGCAATATTTGTTTCATGTGGCTTTTCACAGGTTGAGAGGATCATGTTTCTACAGAATATTTCGACAGAGGAGCAAGATGCTGACATTTTGACAAAGGCATTGTCAAAGTGTAAATTCGAGTTCCATAGAGACAAGATCGGGGTGGCAGATAATCCCTTTCTTGTTGAGAGGGAGTGTTGAAATATGGCAACAAGAATATACCAATTTAATTTGTCCTTGAATTAAATTGTGAATTAAAATCGAATTTATTCTTAACAGCTACTTGGAAATAATTAATTTATTTATTTTAAATTAATTAGTTGGAGAAATTCAAGTTAGAAGTCTTTCTAAAGTCATGCAAGATTTATCCCTTAAATTAAGGAGATAAGATTGAGTTATATTTGAGTTGTAATTAGTTAACTCAGATTACTGAGTTAAGTCCGGTTAAATTAGTTCCAAACTATTTGAAAACTAATAGTGAGTTAACAGTCAGTTGATGCATGCATGCGCTCAACTAGTGCTACTCCAGTTAACTAAAGATTCCCTCATCAGAATCTCATGCATGTCTATTCTGAGAAAGACCCAGTTGAGATTAAATTCAAGGACAGTGTACTATTAGTTGCATGTGTTTTCTCATGGAGAAAACTCATGCATGCAGTCAAGGATTTATCCTTGAGGATTGCACAGCTTTCGACATGGGTTTTCCACTTGGTAAGAGAAGATCATCCACAAGGAAAAGTGCAAGGAAATAGGAGCTTAGAGGGCAGAGAGGAAGGCTGGAGAGAAGCCAAGATTGCATGTGAGCATTTGTGAGGATTGTACTGAGAGTTCGCTAGCTGTGAGAGCTAAGGCTTTGTATAATTCCTGTGTATTTAAACCATGTATGATAATACAATAGTGTGGGTTTTTAGTTGAGGCTTTCCCCAAAGTATTTTCATGTGTATTGTGCCATTGATTCTTCTTCTTCTGGTTATATTGTTCAACTCGATTTTTAAGGTTTCGCAAATTGATAGAAGAAGTAGGTTATAGTATTCTACTTTGATTTATATTGCATTATCGGGTTAACCTACACATATTTTCTACATGATTAAGAGATGACTACTATAGTGCTAAATGCACTACCTGAGGAGTGGGGAAACTTTCTAGCCAGCATATGGGCTAAAAAGGAGGCATACTCACTCAATGATATGTGGAAAATATGCAAAGTTGAAGAAGCCATATTAATGGACAAGGAATATATTGCAGTTGGATCCAAGGAGCAAGCATTTTCTGCTAGGTTCAAGAGAAAAGGAAAGTTCGAAAAGTTTGAGAGATCTAGTCACCAAAAACATCCCAAGAAAGACATGTCAAATATTTAATGATTTGAATGTCATGAATATGGACACTACCAAAGAGATTGTCCCAAGCGAAAGAATAATGGTAAGAGGAAACATGAAACAGCTCATGTCGCTCAGGAAATACAAGACAATGAAAAGAAGTCGAAGAAGGAGGAGCCATAGGATCTTTACTATATTAAAAGATCACCTCCTGTTTTCTTTCACAGGTCTTAGTTAGCATATTGCATAGCATTTAGTGACATGTTGTGATTCATGAACATTCTTGTGTGTTGTCTAAGTAACCTTTTTTTGAGAATGAACTGATTATGTATTTTGTACCATCCATGGATGAACAATTGATGTATGAGGATATGTTGAATCCTCTAGAAATATTGTTAATGGTTATGATTAAAGTCTATTGTATTTCTGTATGTAATGATTCTAGGAAGGAATGAAATTGTTGTGTAGGAAATTCTAAGATGAGAACACTTTGGTTCTCTAAATCTTTGAAGAGTTTTTACAAGAAAATGTCCTCTGTAAAGAATCCAGGTTCATTTAAGTCAGAACGATGTTACCAAGAGAACCTGTAAGAATCAAGTCAACTCTGTTGCGGGTCAAAGATGCCTCAAGAAGTCTGTTGTAATAATCATGGTATGATTCAAGACAAATGAGGTATGTATACTTGTGTTTAATATTATAATATCGTGTCATATGGTTGCAAGTAACATGGATCAAGCATGATCAAGAGAAAAAGGATCTCCTCCTCTAAAAGGATGCAGGAAGGCTTAAGTCACACCAGATGAAATCAGCATAACATGTCCTCATATGGAGTATGAGGTAGTTGAATACAATTAAGGAACTCTGATTGGAAGCTCCAGGGAATAAAAGGTGTGAGGATAGTAGAGATTGTGAAATATGCAACCATGAAGGCAATCAACATCTAGAAAATGAGGAAGATTTGACTAGGAAATCTCCTAGAAAGATATGGAGACTCTGATGGAAGTCTAAAAAGATGAAGACCCTTGACTACATATATCTTTGGGATTTGTGTCAACATGTATGCAAGGTGTTGATCCCTACAAGAATATGTCACTAGAAAAGGCCATCACCAAAAAGGTAATATGTGATTTGTTTACAGTTTTTTATTTTTGGGATAAGTCTAGGTATGTGTGTAGAGCCATGGTAAGAAGAGTTGTGAAGGATGTCACAACTATGTACCTTGTGATATAGAGCAATCACCGCTGAAAGAAAGGTGGAGATAGATGGCCCTATGAAGGAAGCCCCATATTTAAATCCAAAGAGGGCACTTTCTAGGAAAAGAGGAATGACGTGATGGAGGAAAGTGATGGATGGTTGAACCCTACATATGAATAAATTGATGACATCAAGGTGTTGGATCATCATTCAACTAGAAGACCCTATAAAGTACTAATGATAGAGTCCTTGTTTAAGAGGGAGCTCTGGAAAGTTCCCATGAGTAAAAGAACATGAGTAAGTTTCTAAGTAAAGAGAAACTTGGAACTCATCCCAGGTTAAGAGGAAGAGTTAGACACGACATTCTTGTCTTCAGTTTGGAAGAAAGAATGGAGGATTTTGTAATCATCTGCCATCTGACACTCTTTGAGGCTCTAGCTCGCGAGCAAAGTAGTTTATAGTCTCACGCCTCCTTTCAGCTGCCTGGAGCACTAAGATTATGTTTGTGTAGGCTAGTTAGATGGCCAAGCCACCTGTGTATGGATTCAAACGACTGCCATTCACTTTTCCTGGGAAGGGTTCTCCATTTTATTTTACCAACTGCACTGCGGCTCCATCGGTAATCTCCTTAATAAAATATGGCCCTAATCAGTGCATTCTGAACTTCCTTGGAAATTTATCAATCTTACTATCGTACAATAGAACCAGATCGTTTACCTTGAATGTGTGTAACGTAATGTGTTGGTCGTGCCATGATTTTTTGTGTTGCTTCTATACCTGCTAGTGAAATCCAGCTAAAAATCTCTCTTCTTCGAGCTCATCCAGCTGCACGAGCCTCTCCTCCAGGGATCCGTGATCCGTCATACCTGTGAGTGCTAATATGCGCAGGCTAAGCATGATATATTCCATAGGCACTATGGCTTCCACTCCATAGACAAGCCTAAAAGGTGTATGTCCCGTCAGTTTCTTGCATGTCGTTCGATAAGCCCATAACATTGTAGGTATGCGTAGGTCCCAATCACTTCCCTGCGCATTACATACCTTGGTCAGCGCGGTTTCCAGTACTTTGTTGAATGCTACTATTGTCTCGTTAGCCTGTCGGTGATACAGTGTGCTCTTCGGATGATACACCTGAAACTTTTCCATCAGCACGCTGATCATTTCATCCAGGAAGTGTGTACCATGATCTCTCATCAAGATATTTGGACATCCAAATCATGTCAGTACATGTTCAAACATAAACTTCGTGGTAGTCGCGCTCGTGCAATCCTTCACCGGCTGCACTTTTTCCCAACAAGTCAAATACTCCGTCGCAATGATAATATACCTCGCGCCTGTCTTTTCTTGAGTTTTAATGGGTCCTACAAAATCTATTGCCCATTTTTTGAAGGGTTGCAATTCCATTTTTTGATTCAAAGTCATCTCGTCCCTCCGTGATGGCCTACCTGTTCTCTAACATAAATCACACACCTTGTAATATGTTTTTGAATACTAATGAAGGGTTGGCCACCACAACCCTACACGTAGAATCTTTTGCGCGGTTGCTCTTCCTACATAATGTCTTCCCAACTGTTGTCCCTTAAGAAACCAATTTCTTGGCTGTGTAGAAATTGTGCTTAAGACATTAATTTTTTATTATTCATGTTACTTATTTGTATGATGTATCCTCAAATGAAGAGCCTGAAGGACCTGACTTTTAACCCTTAATATTTAGCTGATATGAAAGTCTCAGAATGCCATATGATGCTGAATATAAATTTTGAGTGAAGAATGCTTTGAGAAGTTAGAGACAATATGTTGTTTTTCACAGAAACTATTATCTGTAACTTAGAAGAAATGTAGAAGTAGGGACTTTAAATATAGGAGTGCTCTTTTAAGGAATTTTAACTTCATTCACATAAGTAAACAAAGACCTTCAGCTTCATTACCATACTTAAAGAAAGGAAGACACATGATGACACATAACAAAGAAATTACAAATCATACCCAACAATGTATGGAAAACTCTTGATTCTTTCATTAATCATCAGTTTATCAAAAATACAATAGCATAGTCTCCAGGTTCTTCAAAATTCGGACCCTTTTTCTATAATTTTGCCTCTTTTTATACATCATGGGATAATTGGTAACTACCAAAACTGTCAAAATTTCGTAAATACCTTCTAACTGTCTAAAGTAAAAGTCATTACAGAATATTACATTGGAGGGTAAAATATACCTCATTCTTCTCAAGAAAATAAGATAACAAGAAGTAACAGAAATCATAGTATGATTGGTGATTGATGCTCACTGTTTGAATCTGTGGATTGAGTAGGTGGTCCTATTGATGACAGTTGTCGGGATGGTTGCTGACTCAGATTTGCCGAACTTGCTGCAAGGTCACTTATTACTTAAACAAAAGACTAATACAACGAGGTTTTGCCTGTCTTTTATACATGTAATATTCAAACGGGGGAAAAAACTCGTAATTAATGTATCTAATTAATGGAGTGGCAAATGAGGTGACGGGGTACGGTGAATGAGGTGGATGGTAATGAATGAGGGTGGCGGATGACGTGGAGGAGATGAGATGGAGTGGAGCAATGGGGGTGGCCCACTTCGAGGGTAGGGAGTGTACAGGATGTTCATCGGGCTTGAACCCCCGCAACAATCACAAGTCGTAGATCTCGGTCAAATGCCCTGACGTCATGGTCAACTGCGGGGGTTGAGCCTGAGTTATAACTCATGCTCATTTCTCCCCCACAGAGCACTTTACGCGCTTCTCGAACCCACGCTTTCTTAAATCTTGAGATACCACCTGAAATTTAACATATGGGTTGGGGCCCCACCTTATATCATATTCGAAAACAATCAACAATATAAAACAAATCACTACTTTCAAACTTTCACATTCTCTTTTAATTTTGTTTCTAGAACATAATATTTTTATTTTTTATTCTTTGTGATAAAATTGAAAATGAAATTTAAATGATGATGGATGCTACAACATCTGGCTCCACTTGGGGATAGTGTTTTTTCCACAAAATTACTAAGAACCGTAAATCAATGCCTTCACCTCGGGCATTGAGTCATATATTGCTTAGCCAATTTTAATTCTATGGAATTTGTATCATGAATTCACTCTGGTATCTACAATGGCACGATGCTTGTGCTTCAGAATTGGAAATAATATTTGAGGTACTGCCCATTGACAGACAGCTGTAAAGTTTCACCATCAATATTCTCCAGGAAGAATGTATTATTTTCCCTTGCTTCTATGATCCTGAATGGACCATACCAGAGAGGATCAAACTTCCCATGTTTTCCCTTTTCTTCTCTTCTAGTATCCCACCTTAATACCAGGTCTCCAGCTTTAAAATCAATTTATTTGGCTTTTCTATCAAAAATCCCCTTCATTTTTTATTGATACATAATCAAATTATCTCTTACCTTATCCCTAGTCAGCTTGTGAAGCCTATGATTGCAATGATTCAGGAGGCAAAAGAAGAGCCCAATGCTCTAATAAGAAGGATGCATAAGGTAGTGGAGAAAAAAAGATCTACAGGGAAATCACCTTTTGAGTTGGTATATGGAACTCATACAGCCCATAGAGCAAACTTTAATTTCGAATCCCAAACTTTCTGTTTCTCTGCAATAGTTTTCTTAAGAATTTTCATCAATGTTTTATTAGTGGATTTAGCCAATCCATTTCCCTGTGGATGATAATTTATTGAATGAGATAAAATGACATTATACTTCTGACAAAAAGCAACAAACTTAATTGAACTGAACACTTGATCATTGTCAGTTATGATTTTGACAGGGCATCCAAATCTGCTGAAAATGTTTTCCTTTAAAAATTTCATCACCACCTGGTTATACCCAGAGAAACCATCCAGCATTGACATTCTGAATGATCCTTCTGCAGCACATGATCCATTTTAGGTAACATATATTTCTCTTTTAAGGAAGCCCTATTTAGATTTCTAAAATCCAAACATAACCTTATTTCTCCATTTTTCTTCCTTACATGTACTTAATTGGCCACCCAGTCAAGGTATCAGATTGGAACTATTATCTTGGCATCAAGAAGTTTCTTGAATTCTTTCTCAATCAATGGTAAAAGCAAAGGATTGATCTGCCTGAGTTTCTGCTTAAATGGTTTAATTCCTTCTTTCAAGGGAATCTTGTGTTGAATAATGCTTACATCATATGTCTTGAGATCCTCACAAGACCAAGAAAAAACATCAGTGTACTTCTTGAAAAGCTCAATATATCTCTCCTTATAATTAAGTGGAACTCCATTAAATAATTTGACTAACTTGGGCTCATTCTAGGTTCCAATATTGTGATCTTGAATCTGCTCATCCTGTAGAATTTTCTCTGAACTAACAGTTACATCATTGGAGTTAAAAAGTCTTGCAAGAGGGACAAGCCCCCTTGGCATAATATTATCTTTCAATTGAATAATTTTTTTATTAACTACGAAATTTTTAAAACCACTTACTTTTTCACCTTTTGTTGTTTCATCTCCATCTTGA
Source organism: Pinus taeda (assembly GCA_000404065.3). NCBI lineage: Eukaryota > Viridiplantae > Streptophyta > Pinopsida > Pinales > Pinaceae > Pinus > Pinus taeda. The sequence continues at coordinate 13,991 of APFE030578333.1, forward strand.
TCAATCTTGGTGCCCTGAAAATCTTCAATCATAGTCAAGAATTCCTTAATCTGCTGATCATCCTGAAAAACCTGCCAGTGTTTTATATTATCTCAAACAGAAGACCTATGCCTCATATCAACCTCATATCTTAGCTTTGGATTTATAGGAGTCCTAAAAGTACTGGAAGCCATAGCGAAGGAGCCTGCTAATCTGTTCCCATATCTTAGAATGAATTGTATGTTGAAAGCCTCAATGAAATTCTCAACTAAATCCCACACCTCATTTCTATATGCCCTGAGCCTAGGGTGTTTTGTTTGAAAATGGTTCTTTATTTGCTTTATAATTAGCTATGAATATCCAAAAACGGAAATTGACTAGACTCCCATTTTTTTTTATGTTTGCAGGGCAATGATCAAGGATTCATATTCTGCCACATTATTGGTTGCTTCGAACTCTAATTTAAAAGAAAATGGGATCATATTACCTACAGGTGTAATTAAAAGGAAACCAACACCTATTCCTTCTTTAGAATAGGCTCCATCAAAGAAGCACTTCCACACCTCTTCTGTTTGCAGCTCTGTATTTACACAGACTGAAGTAAGTTGCCTCTGGTTATCTTCAGCCAACTCTGCATTGTCACGCAACATGAAGCAAGAAAAATCATCGTCTTCTTGTCTATACACAGGTGAATTATTTGCTCTGTTCTTTGTGATTGTTTTAACAAATATTGTTTCTCTATACAGCCTTGTTTATTCTCCACCAAAAATTGATATGATAGCATAAGTAAAATCCAATTTCAGAACACCACCCAATTTAGCCTCCCATGACCTAGATAGAAACATTACAAACCTAGTAGGGATATCTGCTACCACTACATCCATTACCAAGCTTCTAGCTGGGATCTGGGCTAATGACACCACCATATCTTTAATGACTCTGAGACACTTGACTTTATTTGAATAAAAAGAATACAGGTATCTGTAAGGTTTAGTAACTTGTAGGTTTAATTGTTTTGTTGGAGAGGTAAATCCCCTCTACGGATAGAGGCGATCCCTACTAGCCCAGATTGGGTCTAGCAACAATCAAACAATGCTATCACGAAAGTTCCTAATTGCAAATAAAAGGTAGGTGATGAAGACCTACTTGGATTCCAACGCTTTTGTTTGTAGAAGAGACGTCTCCCACGCTCCTTTGCCTTGGCCGGTCACAATCCTCCACTATCCTCGTGAATGGACACCTGCACAAAAAGAGAACAACACAAACACAAGCGTGAAATCTAATAAATGAAATTATACATCAGTCAGGAAGGACATAATTCAACATTAATCATTACAACAATGAGAATGGAACCATAATGATAGTCATCTAT
>APFE030578341.1:8617-35405 GCA_000404065.3 Pinus taeda
GTTCTTTTCTCCTTTGGAACATGTACATATGCATCACATCTAAATACCCTCAGATGTGAAAGAGAGGGTTTCTTACCAATCCATACCTCTTGTGGAGTTTTATCCTCCAACGCTAATAAAGGTGATCTGTTGACCAGGTAACATGCTGTCTCCATTGCCTCTGCTTCTTTCCCTTTCCATAAACGTCTTGTTCATTCTTTTTGCAACTCCATTTTGCTCAAGTGTGTATGGAGTAGTATTATGTCATGCTATACCACATTTGTTACATAATTCTTTAAATTCCTTATTGAAAAACTTTCCACCGTTATTTGTCCTCAACACCTTTATCTTCTTCTCTATATGGTTTTCCACCAAAGTCTTAAATTCTTTAAACCTATAAAAGACTTCATATTTCTACTTGAGGAAATATATCCATGTATTCCATGAGAAGTCATCTATAAATGATACATAGTACACAGACTTACCGAGTGATGGAACCTTCATTCACAGGTCCAAACACATCACTGTGCACAAGTTCTAATATTTGTTTCGCCCTTTTACCACTAGAGGGGAAACTCACCCGATTTTGTTTCCCATATACACAATTTTTACAGAAATCAAAATCCAAAGAGTTATTAGTCATACCTTCTACCATACCTTTACCATGAAGTATTCGAAGGCCCTTCTCTCCAATATGTCCAAGCATTTGATGCCATGTCATGGTCTTTTCTCCAAAGACCACTAGATTTTTCACTCCACTTTCAAGAACCACATAATTGTTGCACCCATCAACAACAGTGCTACCTCACAGCTTGTACAAAGTTCCAATCCGAACTCCCCGCACCAATACCAGTGCTCCTCGAACCATCTTGCAAGTACCTTTCTCAAACGTTGTTTTTACACATGCATCATCCAACTTGCTTACAAAGAAGATTTCTGGCTAATGTAGGAATATGCAGAACACCCAGAAGTGTTTTAATCCTTCCACCTTGCAACTTCAACTTGACTTTTCCGCGACCAATGATTCTAGCCTTCCTGTCATCCCCCAATAAGACATCACAACCACCATATTTCTCATAATCGCATAACCACTCTCTATGGGGAGTGAAATGAAAGGATGCACCTGAATCAATCAACCATGCCTCATGATCTACATGTGTACTTAAAGAAGCCAAGTACACATCCCCACTTTCATCTGAGGTGGTTTTCGCCTATGCAAAAGGAGAATCATCAGATCCCTTTCCTTTGTCAGGAGCTTTAGATTTACAGTCTCGTTTATAGTGCCCTTCCTTTCCGCATTTCCAACACACCACCTTTACAGGTTCTCCTGGAGATTTAGATCTCCCTCTACATTTAGATCTCCCACTCGATGACTTATTTTTGTTTCTGTTTTGGGATCGTGCCCGTACAGACAAGGCATCACCATTCTAGGTCTCCATATTTTTTTGTCTCATCACCTCTGTCAGCAAGGATGAGACTATTTCATCAGATTGCAAGGCAGTTGCATTGCTACCTATTGCAATAACTAGATTATCCCACGAATTTGGTAGAGAACACAACAAACTAATGCACTTATCTTCATCTGAAATTTTAATATCAACAGACGATAACTGACTCACCATAGTATTAAATGCATTCAAAGGCTTTGTCCCAAGTATCCATCTTTCATCCTCAGGTTATACAAATTTTTACATAGGAACAGTTTATTCACTAGAGACTTAGATTTGTACAAAGTCCCTAACTTGTCCCACAAAGCCTTCACCATAGCTTCCCCTGATACATTCAACAATACTGAATTTGAGACACACAATTGTATTGTGCTCTTTGCCTTCCGATCCAATTTCTTCCATTCTTCATCGGACACTCCCGTTGGTTTAGTACCGGGATCTATCACGATCCATTGATCTTTATCCACCAACAGATCCTCCTTCTTGAGTTTCCATAACTCAAAACTCTGACGATTAAATTTCTCGATCTCTATCTTTCCACTGCTTGCCATCTTCTTTCACCACCAAAATCAATCCCACAGATCTCCCAATGAACGGGGTCTACCACAGGCCCGAGCGAAACCCCTTAGCAACAAAGGCATCCCCTTGAAGCCAAAATAACTCTGATACCAAATGTAGGTTTTAACCCCATACAGAAATTACTTGCATACGAATTCTAAAACACAGAAAATAAACAATGCGAGAGCATAACACATAAAACATATATACACAGAGATTTTCCCATGTATCCCAAAATCAGGACTACCAGATTGATTTTTCATTATGTTCCTTTCAAAGTTACAATACATATATATACATGTCGAAGCATCCAATATCATGGATTGAAAACCATCGCGCCCAAAACCATGTGCGAAAACCATGCACAAAACTATAGGTAGGTTTGCCCCACCTGATATAGGGTCAAAAAAAATAATTTCTCGGGGCACTGCCCTAGATCTCGTAGAGGGGGGCTACCTGCACTCCTAAAACCCCCTGTGACCCCCTCGCTGCATAATCGGTGCAACCAAGCGGGGGCTCTACCCCCCTCGGTTAACTAGGGTGGCTATTCGTGAAAAGAATATAACGCAACCCAACACTAGTCTAAAGTTGTTATTATCATACTCTATGGGCTTCTACATCTTATAATAGGTTTGCATGTCTTCTCCATAAGAGGTGGGAAACTGATCATCGCTTTCCCTTTAAAGCACCAGATTTGAATCATCCATGTGCATAAGAATACATTCAATCGCTTCTACACAAGGAATGGCTGGGAACTTGCATGCAATCCTATGTATTCTAGACTGTTTGATATTAATGTATACTTCCAAATCTTCAAATTTTCAGAGAATTGTTTATGCATGAATGTATCTCTGATACCTTTCCATGTGACTTTAGTGGACTTGTCTGTGAAATATTGTGTATCTACGAATATGGGAATGGTAGGCTTTGTAACTTCTACTACTTCTCCAATGATCACTTCTAAGGCTTCTTTGGAGACCACTCGATGTGTAGCGGGAGGCATTGCTCCAACAAATGATAAAAGAGTAATAATACTAATAGCTTGAACACATGTATGTGGAAACACACTCATGGCGACAACGATTAGCTTTAAGAAATCTTATATCTATTACAACTAGTAACTTAACAAATCATATTCACAAATCCATCAAATGTAACTAAGATTATAAGCTTATCAATGGTGGGACATGGTTGCTTATACAGGAAAGAAATCTGCATAAAAATAAGGAGCGCGCACTCTTAGAGCACAAAGGAAGTTCAAGGGTCATTCAAGGCTTTGAGGTGTGCTCATGCGCTCAAGCAAGAGGCAAAGATAAACAAGGGCGTAGGGTGCACTGATGAAGCTCAAAGGGAGATCATTTGAGCCTTCAAAGGTGCGGTCATGCGCTCAAGGAGACTAAGAGGGCGCAGGGGTGCACCCTCAAGAGACGAAGGGGTTAGGCTTCTGACCTTTAGGATTTCAAGGTGCGCTCTTGCACTCACGAGGACAAGGAAGGGGCAAGGGAGCATGTTGAAGAGACGAAGGGGAAAGTACTCAAGCCTTCATGGTGCACTCATGTGCTCAAGGAGGCCACAATTATTTGTAACGAAGGAGCCTGATCTTGAAGAAAACTTGTCTTTCTGGGTGCAGTTTTCTGAGATAGTCAGGGTTTGGCTTCCAGAAGTGCACTCTGTCTTGGAATGGCTCGAGGATAAGTTCAGAAACAAGATAATATTATAAGAATGTTGAGAGGAAATATCTACAAGTTTTTATAGATTTTTTTGCAATCATGACTGCAATATGAAGAGTTACAAAATATGAAGAGTCACCACTTACGACAACAATTTGACCCTTGTAGAAACAAGAATGAAGTGAAACACCAGTAAACAAACTTAAAATAAGTGAAATGCCAACAAGGAAAGCAATATCGATAGAAAAAACATCAAAAGCAACCAATAGAATCGACATGCAGAACTTACTTGCAATGGATATTGACAAAGAGCTTCTTGATCCAAAGATGTGTGCCCAACCTAGATGAAAATGATTTTGAGAAAGATGATTGATCGGGTTGATTATAAAGAGATTACATGTGAACCCATTCCATGCATGTTTGCCAATTGTCGATGGGTGAATGAGTTAGTTAAGCGAAGTGAAATGGGCTCCTATTTTCTAGGAGTGAACCCACATGCAACCATAAAGCGCATGCATGAGTTTTTGAAATGGTGTGCATCTTCATGCCAAAGGAATGCGCTCAAGGAGGGTGCATTGGCTGAGCATGAAGGAGTTAACTCCAAGGAGGGCGCAGTTATTCAACCCTTAAGTAGTGCACTCAACAAGTGAGAAATTATTCATGATCTTGAGTGCGACTTTTATTTAAAAGTGTTTTTCTTTCTTTTGTTTTCTTTTGTGTGGTGAATAATTACAGTCTCTAAGTCAAAAAATTATATCAATTCACCTACCCTTGGACAAGATCACACAAGCACTTCTAAAGATAAGGTGATGACCCTAAAAAAACATTGACTTAGGAAGATGCGTCACTTGGTGAAAATATCATAATAGAAAATCAAACACCGTGACAACACAAGATAACTTGGGACGATAGTTGATGTAGGCTCCAAAATTCAGCTAGGCAAAAATTTTAGAGGTTCATTGTCAAAAAAACAACATTTGGCACGTACTAGGTAAACCCAAATTTCTCCGTTTTGGTTTCATTTCTACGCAAAGTCTCAATTTTCCATGGAGTACTGATTTAATCATTAAGTCACCTTAAATCCCCATTCTACATGGTTAAAGATATAGTATTTTTTGTTCCATTACTTGGAATAACGCAACATAAAGTAAGCCAAATAATTTTTATGAGAATAGGAGTAGTATAAAACCACATATAAAAACTAATCAAAATATGAATTTTCAACTCTGGTGTTGTTCCGCTACCAGAAGGCCTGGACAATACCCCAACGGAGTCACTTCAGGAAGTCAAGTGTTGCCTCACTGTCAGTGAGCCTGGACAGTGGCCTGACAAAATCGCTTGCTTCACCTAGATAGATAGATACAGGCATCACAATTTTCTTATGGTTTCCCGAATGAAGGATCGTATTTTCCATCCAAAAATCATTGACTTTAAAGATGTAAACCTAATCACAGAAGAGGGTAAAAAATAAGCAAAGAGTTTCATGCTACCACAACTTGCCTTTCACAAAATTAGCCACATCATCTTGAAGCTTCAAACCAAATTTATGCAAGGACTAATAAAACTGGAAAACATAATGAGAAAACGAAAAGCAAAACAAGAATGCAATGTGTCTAGGTAAATGTAGCCTATCCTATCCTAAACTAAACATTACGGGGTCAGGTTAAGTGAAATGGAACTTCCAGTGGAACCATAGACATTGCTCCAAGCTTTTGAGTTGAGAGAGTGAGCGTGTAAAATCAAAGTGAGATACAGTGCAGTAAAAGAGATAAACAACACAAACATTTGCACTGACACGTAAAAACAAAAAGTGCAAGCACAACGGTGTGACACATTTAACTACTCTATTGAACGAAAGACTCCACAACAACAACATATACCAAGTTCATGGTCATACAAGACTTGATTGAATGCATGAAGGAATGAGACATAGGTCCTCTCCAATAGGACTCTTCAAGGGAGTTTGAAATAGGGTCGTGGAGACAACCTTTAGGAAAACTTTGGAAATAAATATTAATCAAATGTAAATCCATATTGTAAGCAAAATCAACAGGTTGACCACAATCCGTGTTTTCGTGTGAGTTGAAAATTTCAATGGATGATGCAGAAGGGATGTCAGATCGAAAAATTTGACAATAGTTAAGATCATCCTTTGTTTCAACATTACAGATTAGATATTTGCATGAGGTGGGATGTAACAATTAAAATTAAAAAATATGATTAAATTTTCTACCTTAAGCATTTAAAAATTGAATACATAAAAATCAAGAATCCCTCAAGAGAGAATAAATATCCCACAAGTTGACATTAATGTCGAGATTCTGCGAGAAATCTTACACTGACCAAAATCACGAGTACCATCAGAGTGATAGGAACTTGACATAACCATCAACATAGGCTGAAGTGTCCCATTCACTTGAATTAACTTCAAATTTTGAAAATTTTGAAAGTTAGAATGAGAAAACACGGTTAGTTGTGTTATCCCCCACAATGTCCCAGGCTGAGAGGAATCGACGGAGGTAACCACAGACCAAGCTTTCAGTTTGGTAGCTAGCCCACCCAAACTAGAGAGGGCTCTCTCTATAAGATCACACCAAAGAATTGACTGGAAAATAAAAGGATTTTAGGCTAGCTATGCTAGGCTCAGATAGGTTTGGAAATTGAGGGTTTTGATGTTGAACAAGGGATGGAAACCAGGTAACTAGGTCAAAAGATCAAAGGGTAACAACAACAAAAATATAAAGGAGCAAGGTAGCAGTAGTTTTGTGATGGCTTAGGGTTTGTCAATGTATTGTAGTGTTCATAATAAACAAGAAGACTTACTGAGCATATATGTCATGAATTCATTAAGCTAGAAAGCAAATAACATATATTAATAATTCCATCAATACAAAGCTTTTAAGGAAAGAATTATGCTTAAAAACATCATTGAAGAAACTGATGAATAGAAAGAAGAGATGAATATATATCATATGAAACTATAATAGAGAAGAAACAAGATCACAAACTCACTGCACATGAATTCCTAGATAATAGTTGCAACTGTTCTTTGATTTCCTAAAAATGCTGAAGCACAAGTTACAGGAGCTCTCTCCTCAAATGTCCAAGCCTTCTCTCTGACTTAGAAAATGATACATATAGACTAAGATAAACAGTTTCCCCACCTTCAGGGGTCGAATTCATGAGTGGTGGAACAATTTCCAAGAATATTTCAACCAACAAGTGAGAGGGAGAAGGTAAAAAACAAACTCTTCTCTTAGACTTTGATTTGAGTTTTTCTTCATTTATGAGGCTTAATTAAACATAAAAAACATCCTATCATGCTAATTTATTCATGATCACATCATCTAGACTTCAAACTACTTAAATTACATCATAAAATAAAGATTTGGCAAAGACATGTTGAGAAAACACTGTTACAGGGATTTGCGTAGCGCACTCAAGCATTTGTGTAACACACTCTTGTAGGATGATTTTGGAGGCTTCCCATGGTCCAAATTGAGAACTCGATAGCTCAGTAGGAATTTGTGAGTGTCTAGTTTTCATTTGACTATTCAATCAAGTGATTTGGATACTCCATCTAGGACAAAAACTAATTTTCCCAATACTACTCCTATCTATGCAGCGCCTACTTCAAAATAGTGGTAGAAAGTGATTTTTTGACCTGTTTTTTAGCAATTTCTCCCAATCTGTCTACTGACAAACTTGAAAAAGTGGATATCTAACATGTAGGAGGGATTATCTATCCAGACATATAATTTTTTTGGCATTTGGATGGTTGAGGAAAAAGTGTAGCACCTAAGCACTGTGCATATAGTTGTTTGTCAAAATTTATGGGTTTTCTGCAAAAATAGGGCTCAAAGATGGAGAGATATCTATTTAACCACAAATATTTTTGGAAAATTGAGAGATTTTTTTGTATATAGGGATGTTTTGAAAAAAATCCTCTCTCATTTTCTGGAAATTCATTTTCATTTGCTCGTAATATGTGCCACAAACTCATGACTAAAATGGGAAATTAACTTGAATTTTTTATTTTTTATTTTATTTTTTGACATAGGTCTCCAAGAAAGTTTCATATATCCCAATATATGATACCCGTGTAAAAATTGAAGGAGGTTTCTGTCCCTTGGTATATTATTGACAAAAACCTCTTCCACTTTTGTCAAGTGCATCTCCATTTTGACAAAAACACACTTTGAAGAAAAACCGTATCATATAATTGTATAACCATATAACTGCATAACCAATCATATACTCATGACGATGCATTCCATAAAACCGACATCATGTTCCTCATGATAACCTTACTACTACTATGATCAATATGATGCAGTGCAACCAACACATGGAACATAAGTGTAAGAGCCACACACACAACTAACATGCACGCATGAGCAACACATTCACCCATATCTGTAGCACCAGATATGGCCCAAAGAGAGCGCAACCATTCTCTGATACCAATCTATAGCACCCCCTTCCAGGTCTACCCAAAGTAACCATGCCAACTAGAGTAAACATGAGGAGAGATGCTACTACAATACGCTTCGACCTCCTATGTCACCTTAAGGAAGTGGAATTGATGGAACATCACATACAATCATCCAACATCATCAACATAACCCTCATGAGACAAGTCAGCCACTCAAATAACTTGTTCTTGGGTCCCACTACTATTCTGCAGCTCTGAGGCCATAATTACTCTCATGCTAGTGGCAAGGGAGCGACTAGCAACCCAAAGTCGCTCTCACAGGCCTGCTTGCCAGCCACTGTGGACCAGAATTGCAAGTTCTGTATCAACGACCCTGGGATTTAATCCACTTTTCTAGCCTAGAATCTTGGCCTCTACCCAAAACTTGTTGTAACTTTCAGAATTCACTAAAAACATAATGAAAATGCTGATCAATAAAAAATCACCTCAGGACTAGGCCTAAGCATCTCGAACCAGGACTGACATTTTGTCAAACACTTGACATCAATGCAACCTACATGTCTAGGATACAAGACAAAGCATAAATGACTAAAAGTACTTATGAAACATAACCAGAAGGATCACCTCCTTCTCCATTGAATTATTACATCAACAATTAGATCTTGCATCCATCCATTTAGCAGTTAATACATGAAATAACCATGACATGAACCAATCATTCAACTATACTTATAACCAACATAAAACCATATAAATATGACAACCATTACATCCACATATAAATCAATGCAAAAGTAAGAGAACTTAGCTTTTATTAATCATAGGCGAATTCGACCAGGTTCAGAACTTCCACATACCACCCGACCATAGACATGGATGAACCAAATCTCTCTTTTAGCCAGTCACCCCCGTGCCATATTCTAAGCATGAATGTGGGAACTAATAGAACAACCAATCCAAGAAAAACCAAGGGAATCCGGAGGTTAAACCACCTCCACCCTCACCAAACCACGATCACACCAAAATTGGTGCTTCGATCACAACCGAACAAAACTTGGAACGCCATCCGGAATCCATCACTATCCTTGAGGAATTTTTCGTCTCCTTGTCTCTCAAGCTTTACCACAATCCAAACACAAATCACTAGGTCTTAAACCGAGATTGCTCCCTCAGGCTTTACCGTGTATCCCGCTAAAACTGGTCAAAGGATTCCTAGGCCTTTGGGAATGAACCTTGAGACCACCTCCACCATGGATTCTAAAATCCATCCGATAAACCAAAGCTCAAAAACCAAAAATAACATCCCAACATACCATGGCATCTGGAAAAAGGCTAGGCTAGGCTGAAATCCACTGTCATAACCCGATAAAACCATGCCACTGACAACAAGAGAACCATACACCAACATGCAAAGCCATGCATGTCCAAACCAGCTAGGAAATCACACATCCAAAAGGTTACCTACAAGTATTCTTGTTGAAGCTACTTGAGTCCTACTTTCCTTTTCTTTGCTTGCTCCAAACTAGAGTGCTCCAAGAAAACTCTAAGTGACCAAGAGAGTGAGTGAGAGAGAGATAGTAATGAGGGAGCTCCAAACTCGAACTGACAAAAGCCATGAACTAATTCTCAGAAGCCTTTTTATGAATGAGGCCTCTATTTTCTTCATTTTCCATTATTTTCCTTCAATTTCTTCCTCACATGCAACCTGTGACCTTTCACCTTACTTTTTTCCTAATTTCCTTTATTTTCATAAATAAATGGGCAAAAAATGCCTTTTTGCCTTTGCCAATTTTCCTTAGCCAAAACACACATCTAGTGATGCCCACTAGGATATCTTTGCCCAACATTCAACTTGTAATATGTGTCCCTTACTTGTGGTCTTTTTTTCCTTTATTAACTTTTATTACATGAACTTTTCGCGAGAGCCGTTACATTTCAATGAAGGTTATACAAAACCCCTCTCCATCTTGCCATTCAAACAATGTTTTAATAATAATATTTTTATAGAAATATTCCTTTTTGGAAGACGAATCATACTCTCTCTTACCGAGTCTCGATACACATAACTATTACAACAATATTTCTTATCATCATGTCACTTGTAAGGAATTGAATATGGATGGAGGAGATAACAACCATTCTATCCAACCACTTGAGATAACCCCATTTGACATTTTATGAAAATGTTACTTTAAAAATATTAACATTTTAAAGGTCCAGTATAACAATAGTCCTTTATTGGCCAGATTGTAATTTTTTATTGTTTAAAATGCTTTTTCATATGCCTATATGAATAATCTCAAAATACCAAAAACACTTAAGGTTGCAAATTAAACAATTTAAGCTTATAATTCTTAAAAATCTCTATCAAATTTAAACAAAATCCATGAAAAAATCATTTTATGGATTAATTAAACTACACTTATTTTAAATAATTTTTAAAATAAATAACTACTCTATCCTTCCTTATTTTATACTATTTAAAGGAAATTAATTTAAATTCTAATAGATACAAACCTACACCTTCAACATTTATAAATTCAAATATTTAAAATAGCACTTCATACCCATAGAAATTACAATCTCAAAAATGGATTAAGTTTCCATTTTTGATAAATACGGAGTAATTACGCCGTAAGGCATTTCCTTTTGAAATGAACTCTCCTCTGATCCTCGCTGTCATTGTTGTTATACACCATCAGATTAAGTGTTAGATGATTAAAATGTTACCATCCGTTAATCTCATAATCGACTCCTCCTTACCGGACAGTGCTGGCAGACGTGGGGACTGGTATGCTTGTAACGTTGAACAACATGCTTCTCTTGAAATGAGAAAAACGTCATAGCCATGGTGGCCATCGCAATCGCCATCGCCATCGCGTTTGCAATCAAGAAAATGGTGATCACCATCACCACCAGGGAGAACATCACCATCACCATAATCATAATTTTGGACACCATCACCATCATAACAATGACTGCCATGACATGCATCGTTATGGGCATGACAGAAATAGTGTAGCTGATTTGTCGCCGTCACACGAGGCCAGCAATACCTGCGACGTTGTGAAATGCAGTGCATGCATTTCCCATCCTTCCCTTTATAGTGGTTGTGCCTGCCTGAAGCCGCGGACGAATCGCTGCTGTCAAAATTCTGCTCATCCGCATTTTGAAAATTGTGTATCAGAAATAAAGCTGAATGGAAGCAATAAAATGATCAATTCTCATGATCAACATTTAACCCAATCTCAGTCAACTAATGGGCAACAGGAGACTGTTGTTGTGATTGATCAATAAATAGATCTCGTGGGATTGGCCCAAAGAGCCATCTGATACAATTAAATCGCTCAGTACCCAAGTTCCGGGACTGAAAAATTTTCACAAATCTTTGCTCACTGCTTGAATGATCTTAATTATGTAGGTTTATTGCAAGATTTTGGTTCATTTGCACATTTTCAATGTGATTTATCTGCGCAGGCCATACGGTAATCTTAAAAGGATCTTTATCTTGGAATTTATAGCAAATTTCTTGAGTTTTAGCTACAATTTTCACCCTGATTTTCTCTAGCGTTAAGAAAACTTTGCTCACCGTGATTTTCTTTCGCGTTAAGACAACTTTGCTTACTGCATTGCTTAGGTCTTCTGTTGGAGCTTAGAGAATGCCGAATTCGGTGGGAAATCATTGTGTCAAAAGCATAGTGCTTCCATTTTAATGTGAGATATGTCGGCTATTTCATTTTATTAAAGGAAATATTGCTTTCATTTTCATTTTAATGTGAAGATGTGTAAGCCTATTTCATTCTGTTAGAAGAAATATTGCACTCTTAGGATCTCTCCATTTCTTTATCTCCTACCACAAGCGCTCTGTCTCTCTTGTGTTAGTTATGTGTTAAAAGGCACCCTGTGTTGTAATTTGTGTGCGTTCTGTGTTCTTTCTCGGGACAGAGTTGTGTGTTAAAAGGCGCCCTGTATATTGTGTGTTAATCTGTGTGCGCCCTGTGCTCTATATATTGTGTGGGGTTTGTGTGTATAATGTTTTTACATCTGTGTGTATGATCTGTTTTCTTTTGTATCTATGATAAGTAAGAAAAGAGACTATATCAGGGTGCGTTGTTATGAAAGTGAGGATTTTGACTATTTTTTTTACCTCATCCTAGTTGCTCTGCCATCATCTGTACGTACTAGGCATCATCAAACTTACCAGGTACTCACAGTGGCAAAGATTCCTTTGAATTTCTCGAAAACGTAGGATCAGGGCATAAATCTTTGTTTGGTAGATTTGGGGATTTCTGTGAATTATTATCTTGATAAAATTTTCATAGATCTTTGTTGGGTAGATTTGGTGATTTCATAAATAACTGAAAGCTTAATGTAATATTTTCTCTCTTGTTTGTGTTATATGATTTATTTTTGTGATTTAATCTTAAATTAATTAACTGATGCTTAAGGAAACCATTCTCTCTCTCTCTGGTTTTGCAGGAAACTATTCTGCGTTTTAGCTGCTGTAAATAAAAAATGATGCTTAAAGAGATGAGTCTCTCTGATTTTGCTACAAATTATTGCCAACACCTACAATTTAACCTATAAATCAAATAAGTAAGGGCTTAATAGATTATCTTTTTCTGGTTTTACTACAATCTATTGGGCCTTGTCCGATTTATCAATGAAATTTGCAAACTCTTGCAGGGAGTTTTGTGATTTGTCTGTAAATTAGATCATTTGGATTTACTGCAAAATATTGGTTCATTTGCACATTTTCATTGTGATTTACCTGCGAAGGAGATATTGTCATCTTAAAAGGATTTTTATCTTGGATTGTTACATGTTCTCCCTGTAATTTATTCTTAAAATTATCTAAATGAAACTTTTATTTGAAACTTTTACTATTTAAATTGTGATTTATTTGTAAATCCCTCATCTAAACCTCAATGAAACTTTTATTTGATATCCATAAAGTGCTTTCTCTGAATTTTTGTCGTGATTGGATCTCACCTTAAGAAAACTTTGCTCGCTGCGTAGACGCAAAATTGTTAAGAGAATGACTAATTCGACGGGTAATTAGTGTCGTAAACCTATTTTATTATGAGATATGTAAAACTATTTTAGTGTGTGACAGAAATATCGCTTTCATTATGTAAGAAAATATTCCATCCATCTAGAACTTGCTTTTATATGTTGGTTATACATCTAAGACTTGCTTTCATATATTGGTTATACATGTAAAACAATAGTGTTTCCATTTTTGTTTGAGTTCTATTTTGGATCCTGGCGTATTGTTTATTGATCAATTTATTTATAAGTTTTTAGGATTCTTTCTTGGTCATATTTTTTATAAATTTGTTTTAGGATTTTACAGTTTTGACATTAAGATGTTTTCAGTGAAGTTGTAAATTTGCTTTTATAGTAATTTGCGTATTTCCCTTTAAGAAGGTGTCTTATTATTTAAATCAAAATCGCTATAGGATGAATGTTTGAATGAGATTTTTACAACTTCATGAAAACAAATATTAGTAATAAAGTCTTACGCAATTAATCAAAATATTTATACTCGCCTTGCAATTTATAATAATAAAGTCTGATGCTATTAATCAAAATATTTATGGTTAAAGTATTAAATATACTCTAATCAAATGCAACATACCTAAATTGTCTATTCAAAAGTCAAAAGCAGAGGAAGTTCTTCTAATTTTGTTGATATTTGCATACAATGTTTTTAATAATATAATTCAATAACATATAATATTATACAGCTAAAATTTGATTCTATATTTTTAATTAAATAAAAATCGTTGATTATTTATGTTTATATAAGCTAGCATATCTGGAAAGCATGAGGAGGGGACACAAAACATAATGCAAAGTGTAATAAAAGAATTTCCTTTTTTCTTTCATTTATATAATTGATTGTACTATTATTAGAGACATTTTGTTTGTTCAATATTATCTATTCACTGAAAATGGTGAGGAGAATAATATTGCAATGACTTCCAAGGAAGTGATGGAAATGTGATACCCTCAATGGAAATAAACTTGAGAGCATTGACCAAGTTAATGTTATATGCCGACTACAAAAGCAATTTGTTAGGCTTGAACTGAAAAAGAAGTGGGGCCGAGTTAAATTTTATGGCATCTCCCACATCATCAAACAACAATTGGTTTCCCTTATACCCATTTCGGATAATAGTAGTGGAAGTTCACAATTGCCACTTGGTTTTCACGTCACAATTTTTCTTAAGCTTCTTACTCTAGGTTATTCAATTTCACATCCTCCTAAAGGAAATCAAGCATGGATAGAAATATGTGATCTGCAAGTAATTGAAATTAAAATGAATTATCTGAATGTGAATATATGTATTAGGCGTTTAGAATGGAATTACTTTCATTGTGGAGAAAAAGTACATTGTTTAGGTATCAATGAGGAGGGTATTTCACTGTGGTACGATGAGTAGCAATGCACACAAATTTTTGCTACGGATATTGGCTGAGTGTGTGTATAATCATATGTTACGTGAAATTTCATTATGTTTGATTTCTGTTAAAAAAACTACACATCTTTCAAAGACTATTAGTTCCATTGAACCATTATAATGATTTTAAGACTCATTTGTTATGTAGATTCATTTTAACTTTTGATACAAATTATTTATTTCTTTATTTTAGGTGTAAAATTTATTATAATTTAGTGTCCAATTAATGCTAAGGATCATTATTGTTTGCTATCATATATCAATATTACCTAACTCATTATTTTTTTTTAAGAAAAATCACACCTCTCGAAAGAACCCATTAGTGGCCCATAAAATGTAGATTTTTACTCCTGCTAAAGGCCTCTTCGAGACTCTCTATAATTAAATTAAATAATAACTGAGGGCTTCAAAAAGTTCCTCTTTCGTTTCTAAGGAAATCATTCTCCCCAGTTTTAGGTTTCGTATTTTACTTGTAAATTAAATAACTAGAGGCATAGTAAAATTTTCTTTATCTTGTCTTAGGGCAAACTAATGCTGCTATATTTTATTAAATCCTTAAAGGTTCAAGGAAATATTTCCATTGCAAAGAATTTTGTGATTTATTGGTAAATTAACATTAACTCATTTAAATTTTCAAAAAAGATTTTGATTATATAGGTTTATTGTAAAATAATGATTAATTTACACAATTTTTTTCCAGTAGCTAAAAGACATATTTTAATCTTAAAAGCTATATGTTCTTGAGATTTTTTACAAGTTACTGTTTATTTTCAAATTTTCCATATAATTTATAAGTAAACTACCTAAATAAAAATGAAGAGGAATCTTTATTTTTTTATTTGGGATTTATATTTGTAAGTCACTCATGAAAGCTTGAAGAAATATGTGTTATCTATATTTACTACAAGTTAGTGCTTTGTTTGAATTTTTGTTGTGATTTGCTCTAAATTCAGAGAAATTTTGTTGTTTGGTGAGGTAGTTGCATTTCTTAGATGTTCTACTAGATCTTTATGGCAATAACTTAAATAGAGTGTCTAATTCAATGAAAAATGATTTTCTTGCACTTATTTCATTTAGTTAAAGAATACTTCTTAAATGCGGCTTCATAATTTTGTAGCTTATTGTTTTATTGGTCAAATTTTTATAAGTTTCTAGGATTCTACATTTCTAAGGTCAATCTTTTGAAGCTTTGGGCAAATTTGTTAATTTTCTTGTATAGCAAATTACTTGGTTCCTATTTAAGAAGATGTCTTACTAATTAAATCAAAATAGCTATAGAAATAATATTTCAATGAGATCCTTGCAACTTAAGCAAAAAGATAAAATCTTTTAATAAGGTCCTATGCTACTAAGAAAAATATCCAAGGTGCACTTGCAAGTTATAGTTTGATTTAGCTGCATTACTTTGTATATTGTCGTCATAGTGTTGATAATGTTCAACTATTTCAATTGTAAACTTTGATCTATTGAAAT
Source organism: Pinus taeda (assembly GCA_000404065.3). NCBI lineage: Eukaryota > Viridiplantae > Streptophyta > Pinopsida > Pinales > Pinaceae > Pinus > Pinus taeda. The sequence continues at coordinate 24,648 of APFE030578341.1, forward strand.
TTGAGAAATAAATAATCAAATATACTCTAAGCAATGAAACATGCCCAAATTGTCTACTCAAAAGCAAAATAAATTATTCCAATTTTATTAATATTTCCTTGCAAATTATTTTAATAGTATAATTGAATAACATATAGTATTATACTTGTTGAATTTAATTTAATTTTTTAATTGAATAAAGTTAACTCATTATTTATGTTTATATAAACTAGCATATCTCGCGAGGAGGGAACGCCAAACATAATGCAAAGTGTATATGTTATAAAAGATTTTTTTATGAAATTTATAATTGTGCTAATATTATTCATTTTTTTTTTATGTTTTTTTTTAAGTCCATATATTCCATGGACATAATATTTCCTTTATAGCTATGTACTTCTTCTTAATCCTACATAAAATAGTAATCAAATGATTCCATAGTTAGTGAAAAGAAGTAAAAAAAAATTATTAAAAAAATTCATGGTTGACATGTTTAAATGATCAAAGCCAAGGAATCCCTACTTCAACATGTCTACAAAATGTGAAAAATGAAAATCCATGTATTTGGCTAATTTAAGGTCAAGTATTGAAGAAAAATAACTTGCCTTTCATTTAAATAAAATTCATATTGATGTTCAATATGGCATGGTGAGACGATTTGTTGATCTTACAGGACCGCTTTGATTTTCTATAGACTGCAGCTCTTCCAAACCCCCTGCAAATAAACCCTAGCCACAACGCACCATGACTACCCTCGGGGGGGGATTGACCCCCAGCCTTCGGCCCCTTCGTATTTGGTAGCTTCCCTCATACGCCCGCCGTTACCCCATGAGGCTCTCGATCCAGGGACAAAGGCAACGCTTCGGAGGCAAACCACATTCCAAAAGCCAATGGATCTTCGACAGAGGGAAGCGTCCCCAGCCAAAACGGGACAACAGGCCCCTCCCCTTGCAAACCGCTATCGAAGGAAACACCATCATTAATCATTGAAGACCCCTGGATCGAAGAATACAAAGATCACATGTGCAAACATGCCCTAGTCTGTTGTTTCATGGGAGGGCGACTCAATGAAAAAGCTCTCTACTGGTGGATAAACCAAAAATGGAAGCCAAAGGGAACTATGAACTTCAGTTAGGGGCAAGAAATTTCTTCACGGTCATCTTCGCTCACAGGGAAGACAGAGATCACACTTTTGAAGGAGGCCCATACTTCTACAATTCGACAGGACTCTACATGACGTACTGGAAGCCCAACTTTGCTCCAGAACAGGAAGATTTCAAAAAAGTTCCAGTTTGGCTCAAACTCTGCTCATTGCCCATGGATTATTGGAATAAGCGAATCCTGGAAGCCATCGGGAATCAGTTGGGCGTCTTCGTCAAAACTTCAACTCTCACATCTCAAGGTAAATATAGTGCCTATGCTAGAATCTGCATGTATATGGATGTCTCAGGACCCCTCCCAGGTTATATTGATCTAATCTACAAAGGAATTCATTGGAAGTAGTCTATCGACTATGAAAACATCCCTTTTAGATGCCGGAAATGCTGACAACATGGACATCTTAGTCATGGGTGCCCCCTGAATCAACCCCCACCTCAACCCCAAGCGGACAAAGTGGATAACCCGCCCCTAGATTTCATCCCTGTTTCCAGGAAAACAAAATGCAGAAAGGCAAAAATCCTCTGAAACACTCCTCCAACCCGACACCAACCCAATCGAATAGCTTTGAAGTACTGGGCAACATTGATCCAAACGAGAACCCTCTGGAATCCCCCGCCCCCCCAACTCAAGATCCACCCAGGCAGTCTCAATCATCAAGCCCTTCAATCATCTCCACCCCAAACCTTGACCAAACCCAAGCCAAGACACAGCTTCAAATCCCACAGCCCAACCCCAGTCACATCGATGCAAACCTTGTCCCTTTGCATGCCCCTCCCCGCATAGAAACTCATCCAGACTGGCCGCCCTCTACTGCTCCTACCAATCCCCTGGAAGAAATCCTAGGTGACCTTGATCTCCATGAGGTCAACAAGAAATGGTCCAAACAGGGAGTGAATGCCATTCCCCAGGAACACTTGGAGAAAATCGAAATGACATACCTGCAGTTAGAATATCTCAACCAAAATGCAGCCAAAAAACAATGGGGAAACAGCAGCCAAACAGGCCTCCAAGCTAACCTGGACCTGGACCAATCAAGTCGAAAGGTACAGGAAGAAAAAGGGGAAGAAAATTGACAAAACAACAAATACAGGAACTTAGAAGGCGCCTAATCAATGAAGGAAAAATTAGGGCTCTGGTCCTATCCACACCTAAGGTTACTCAATGAAGATCACAACCTGGAATATCAGAGGGTTAAATGGCACCTCCAAAAGACAAATCCTCAAAAACTGTCTTTTCATGCAATCTCGAGACCTTGTCTTACTACAAGAATCCAAATGCTCCTCTAAAGGCATAGAGATGCTTAAGAAACTCTTTGCAAAAGGCTATCAATGCATAAGCACAAAAGCCATTGGGCAAGCATGAGGGCTTTTAATGTTTTGGAACAAAACAAGTTTTTCATGCATAATGCTCTGTCCACTAAGCATTTGCTGTCAGTCATATTCAACATGCCAGACTCAAAGCAAACAATATGCATTACCAATGTGTATGGACCTCAGGGAATTCAGGAGAAGTTCAAGATGCTGGAAGACTTGAACGAAATCCAACAACACCATGGAGCTAACCATTGGATCCTAGGTGGTGATTTCAATATGATCACCACCCTAGCGGAGAAGAAAGGAGGCTTAAGAAGACTGGATAAAAATGTGGAAGCTTTCAAAACCTTCATAGCTGCATCTAAACACATTGATGTTCCCACAGTCAATGGTCTACACACTTGGAACAATAAGCAAGGGGGAAATAGGCAAGTCACATCGAGGCTTGATAGGTTCCTCATCTCATAATCCATCATGCTCCAGAATCTAGACATGGAAGCCAACATTCTACCTATTGGGGGATCATATCACTAGCTAGTGTAGATGCACTTCACCAATATGGACAAGACTCAAAACATGCCTTTTAGGTTCGAAGGCATCTGGATAGATCATCGAACCTTCATGAAAAATCTACAAAGCTGGTGGACTCAAACCACTATAGAGAGCGATAACATCATGTACATCTTCCAGCAAAAGCTCAAGATCATCAAGGCCAAGCTCAAATGCTAGAACAAGAACACTTTTGGTAATTTTTTTCAAGCCAAAAAAGAGCTCGAGGAAAAAATGGCGAGCCTCCAACAAACAATGATCAAGGAAGGGCCTAATGAGGAAAGGTTAGCTCAGGAATCAAACCTTCAAAAGCAATGGGAAGATAGGCTAAGACAAGAAGAGATGCTCTGGAAACAAAAATCAAGGGTGCAATGGCTAAAACATGGGGAACGCAACACAAGCTTCTTCCATAAATCAACCATTCAGGACAGAGCCAACAACCGTATTCTATCCCTTACAAAAGTTGATGGTGCTAAGGTATTTAATAGAGAGCAAATAGGATCTGAACTAAACTCATACTTCAGGTCACTTCTCACTAAGCCCAATCATGATAGAACCCAAGCTATCAACAAAGTCATTGGTGCTATTCCCCCCTTAGTTACAGAGGAGCAAAACTCCCTTCTATTAAGGGATTTCACTGAGCAAGAGATTGAAGAAGTCATCTTCACCATGGCCACTGACAAAGCCCCTGGACCAGACGACTTTACAATTGAATTCTTCAAAGCTTGATGGCACATTATCAAAGCCGACCTCTTCAATCTGGTTATGAACTTTCATAGAACCAAGCGAGTGCTGCCAACCATTAATGCTACCTTGCTCACCCTATTTCCCAAATCTAATCAGGTTGACTCCCCCGACAAATTCAGACCCATAGCCCTCTGCAACGTCATCTATAAAATCCTCTCAAAATTGATGGCCAACAGACTCAAGCCTATCCTTCCCTCAATCATTTCTTAAGAACGGTCTGGATATGTTGAAGGTAGACAGATAACCGACAACATCATTCTCACCCAGGAAGTGTTGCATTCTATCAAAACACAAAGGATTCCTGGTATGCTCATTCAGCGTGACCTCTCCAAGGCCTTTGACAAAATCAGCTGGACATACATCAGAGCAATCCTCAAGGCTTTCGGCTTCAGTCTGATTTGGATAAACTGGATAATGGAAATGGTCTCAGGAGCATTCTTCTCAATCATGCTGAATGGAGGCCTCCTACAACCATTCCTCCCATCCAGAGGTATACGACAAGGAGATCCCTTGTCGTGTTTTCTCTTTGTCATCATGGTAGAGGGTCTCGGAAGATCTCTATCCGAAGCAATCCAAACGAATCAGCTCAAAGGCATCAAAGCTGTGCATCAAGGCCCCACAGTAATGCATCAAAAAATTTTCGATGACATAATGCTCATGGGAACCCCCATAGTAAACGAAGCTCGAACCTTCAGCAAGGTGCTAAGCACATTCATGGAGGCCTCAGGTATGGAGATCAATCTAACAAAATCCAAATTGTTTTTCTTCAACACTTCTATTCCTGTGTAGAGAAATCTCAGCAAAATTCTCAAAATTCAGAGGAACTCCCTTCCAACCAAATACCTTGGCATCCCACTTTCAGAATATGCCCCCAAAGCTGCAAATTGGGAAGATCTCCTCAACAAAATGAAGGCCAAATTAAGTAGCTGGACTCATAGATCCCTAAACATGGCTAGCAGACTGGTGCTGGTCAAATCAGTTCTTCAAACAATGCCGGCCTATATGCTCTCGGCCCTAGCGGCACCCAAAACAGTGTATAAATCCATTCGGAACATCCAGCGGTCCTTCCTCTGGAATGGAGATTCTAAGAAGCGCAAATGGGCCCTCCTCAAGTGCACAGACATATGCAAACCAAAACTAGCAGGACGACTGGGCTTAAGAGATCCTGAAATCCTAAGCAAGGTTGTAGCAGCGAAAATTTGGTGGAGATGAGCGGAGAATCCTAATTCCCTATGGGGCACCTTGTGAAAAGCAAAGTATACAAATCAAGTCCCGGACAAAGACCTCATTAGGCTTACTGGTAACACTCAAGGTTCCCCCCTCTGGAATAAAGTATGGGAGAATCGGTAGATTGTTCAGAAGCACAGCTTTTGGGAAGTGCACCAAGGCAACGCCGCCCTCTTCTAGGAAGATGTCTGGCAACAACTCCCTCCCCTGGACCATCCAGATTGGACTACTCTTAAAAATGACATGCAAGAGGCAGGGTTGAGAAAGGTAGCAAACTACTGGCATCCTTGAACAACAGCGACCACATGGCGAAAATGACTAACAAAAGAGCACTGGCTAACTCAAGACCATAATGGGAATATAGAACATCTCTTACAACAACTAGACTAACGCAGAATCCTCACCTCGACTCGAGAAGACATCCTACGATGGGGAAATAATCCTAAAGGAACTTTCAATCTAAAAGAGGCCTATAAAATCATAGCTGCTTCACCTGAATGGCAATAGGACCCCAAATGGCATGCTCTCTGGAGCAGAGGAACTTGGCCCAAAATAACCTTGTTCTCTTGGCTGGTCCTGCATAATAGAGCACTTACTTGGGACAATTTATAGAGACGAGGTTTCATTGGGCCCTCTCGATGCGCCCTCTGCGAGAATGGTCGGGAAACACTCAATCACATTCTCAACACATGCCCCACCGCTTGCGCTCTATGGGATGATATGGCCTTTGTATTCAGACAGTCCGATAGAAATAGAAATTCGATATGCCTCACCTTGAGCAATTGGCGATCCTCCATATCCCCCAATAATCTAGTCAACAGGGCATGGAACCTCATTCTGGGAGCCGTGGCATGGATCATATGGAAAGAGCGAAATTCTCAAATCTTCAAGAACTCAACGCTAACAGTGGATAGGCTAACAGGAAAATTGCGGCAACTAATCACAAAATCGATCCATGCCATGGACATAATGCCACAAGAGGGGAACACGTCTCCGAATTCCCAAAGGATAGTCCAGATCCTCAATCCCAATGCCCGGACCACTCCAACAGGCAGGAACCAGGCCACCACTGCGATGAAGCAGGACAAATGGGGTACGCCTCCATTTCCATTATTCAAACTGAACTTCGATGGGGAGTCAAAGCAAAACCCGGGACGAGCTGGGTATGGTGGAGCAATTAGGGATCACACCGGGAACATCCAGCTTATCTACCATGGCAATCTAGGCACAAATACCAACAATGTTGCAGAGCTGATCATTCTCATTAAAGGCATCACCCTGGCTGACCGCTACAAATTTCTACCTCTGCTGGTGGAAGGAGACTCGGAGATTGTCATCAAGATTATGAGAAAGCTTCAAAACGACACTCAAGTGGACAAACTAACACCCAGTTGGAGGCTCTCGGCAATCCTAAAGGATCTGCAAGGCCATCTCGACAACATTCAAAGTGTCACCTTTCAAGTGGTCCGAAGAACAACAGACAAGCTAGCTGATGCCATAGCCAACACCAGAGTTCAATCCAACCTTGAAGATTATCACATCCTCTAGCAAGACTTGGAGGAGGGGGAACTCAGAACGAAATGCAACACCATAAACAACGCAGACCATCAAGCATAACGGATGTCGAGCTCCCTTGATTCTTCTATATATGCATCTACTGATAATTCTACAAGCTGTAAACGATCCACTCAAAAAAAAAGGAGAGTAGAGACTAGACTAGCTTAGCTGTACAAAGGCAGACACTGGGAGGTCCCATCGACTCCCACTCTGCATCATGTATTTTACTGTATTCTATTAATATAAAGTCCCGCTGAACCTTTACAAAAAAAGAAAGGTCAAGTATTGAAAACATATCCATTGTGAAGAATATTACATTCATTTGTATGACAAGGTAGCATCAATATATCAACAATGAAGAATATTGCATCCATTTGCATGACATTTAGCATAAATAAAGATGATAACACTCAACCACATGTCAAGTGTGGCTAGTGGAAATCGTAATTAGTCAATGCATATGTGTGAAAGGGAGATGGGAAACATGATTGCCTGAAAAATAAAATTAACTAATAAAAATATTGAAATTAATAAAATTGGAGCCTAACCTAAACTTTGCTTCTCTAATAATAATGGTGTGCCATAATTATATAAAGGCAACTATCTATAATTGAAATTGTGTTTCAACTTGAGTACCTAGAAATATTTACTACGATAAAAATGAAATACAAATCTTATCCATGACATAATAGAAGTTAAAATCACCAGTACCTAATTTCATCTCTGAAATCATGAAATTAGGGTCATATTATTCATAACCTCTTATGTTTTGGATTATCTATGCACAAATACTTTAAGGAATTTTTGTGTTAATTGTTAATACCAAGATTTTGTTCTTGAAGCTTTTATACCCGAGGGACAAATCTAGATTCAAGATAAAATAGAATGGAGACTTGTAAAAATAAAAATCAGTGCATGATGGTGAATTTGGATATTTTACAGCCAAAGAATGTTATCATTAATATTATTAGACGTAGAGACAATTTGTTTGTTCAATATTATCTATTCAGTGACAATGGTGAGGAGAATAATATTGCAATGAGTTCCAAGGAAATGATGGTAATGTGAGACCCTGAATGGAAATAAACTTTATTGTTAGAGTGTTGTAGAGTATTAACCAAGTTAATGTTATATGTGAAGTGAAAAAGCAATTTGTTAGGTTTGAATTAAAAAAGAAGTGGGGAAGGTTGAGATGGGTTGAAATACCATAGAAGAATTTTATGGAATCTCCCACATCATCAATCAACAATCAACTTCCCTTATACCCATTAAGGATAATAATAGTGCAAGTTCACAACTTCCACTTAGTTTCAACTTGCAACTTTTCTTAATCTTCTTACTCTAAGTTATTCAATTTCACATCCTCTTAAACCAAATCAAGCATAGATGGAAATATGTAATCTGCAAGTAAATGAAATCAAAAGGAAGTATGTGAATGTGAATAGGTGTATATATGTGATCCTCAAGTAAATGATCTCAAAAGGAAGTATGTGAATGTGATTAGGTGTACTAGGAATTTAGAATGGAATGCCTTTCAATGTGGAGAAAAAGTGCATTGCGCAGGTATGAATGACAAAGGTATTTTCACTATGGTATGATAAATAGCAATGTACACAAATTTGGAATGGATATTGGTTGAATGTGTATAGAATCATATGTTATTTGAAATTTGATTATGTTCGATTTTTGTTAAAAATATTACACATCATTCAAAGACTATTAGTTCCATTTAATCATTATAATGATTTTAAGACCCATTTGTTACATAGATTCATTTTAACTTTTGGTACAAATTATTTATTTATTTATTTTAGAAGGTGAAAATCCATTATAGTTTAGTGTCCAATTAATACTAAGGATCATTATCATTTTCTATTATATATTAATTTGTCTAACTCAATATTCTTTTTTAAGGAAAATCACGCCACTTGAGATAACCCATTAGTGGTCCATACAATGTAGGTGCATTAAAAGTAAGTTTAGATCTTACTTGAAGACCAAAAGAGAGTATAAGTGAAAAGTAAGTTCCGATATTTCTTGAAGACCAAAAAATAGTTTTAAGGAAATTTTTTTACAAATTGAGTGAGCCTAATGGCTAAGAGCTTGTGTTTCCTTATGAGAGGACACAAGTTCAAATTCAAAGGGGGTAGAGTATGTATACCTTCAATAAAATTTACTAGTCAAACTGTTGGGTGAAAATGGATCCCTTGTCTCATAAACGAGGGGTTCTTATATTCGAGTTTATAGTCTAACTTGACCATTTCATTATAATTATAATTATAATTATAATTATATTATAATTATAATTATAATTAAATTATATATATATTATATATAAAATATAATATATATATATAATATATAATATATATATTATATAACTATAAACTAAAAAATTAAACTCGAGAACATGTAAAACACTATTCTAAAAAATTTAGTAAAAAAAATACATATGATTTTACAATCCTTTTGAAATATTCACATAAATGTATTTTAGAATTGGTATAATATCCCTTTAAATGCATTTAATATTCACATAAATGCACTTCGGTTTTTACTATCTCTCATACACTATAATATTCCATGGGATCGTAACTATAATTCCATTTCTCCCCTATCAAACAATGTAAAGCTATTATGCGAGTGACTCACTTTATTGATATATCTATTTCATAGATATTCCTTAAACTAGTTCATTCAGTGCTATTGAATATATTGATATATCTATTTCATAGATTTTCTTTAAACTAGTTCATCCGGTGCTATTGAATATAAACCTCGTGTCACAAACCAGTGAAAATGCCCAAAATAAGTTGACAAAGGAAAATCTAATCACCTTAAGAGCAAGTGGTAAAATAATGTAAGCTTTTGATCAATTGAGACGGTTCAATATTGAAAAAAAGCATCTTTTTCATCAACTATTTACTATTGGAACTTCAAAGAGCATCTTTGAAGATTGAGAGGCAATTTATGTTGGACAAGTTATAGAATTTGTAAATTTGACATAATGTAAGTGATTTATCTTTATCTCCTAGCTTTGAATGGAATTTTCTTTACTAACTTTTATATTCAATAATCTACTATATGTCACAATTCTTCTACACTTGATGCCTCACCGCGTTTCCTTTGCAACATTTGATACAATTGCTAATTTAGATACTTTGTATAAAACACACTCATTTACTCATCTAAACAATTTTCTCATACTAGAGTACAGCAAAATCCGTTCAATTTCAGCAAAGGATGCGCACCCGCCACACATAGCATCACCCGACTCGCAATGTCATTGAGGATGCTCTCGCATCAACCTATATGATAGATACCGCCCGAATTGTCCATGTCAGTCTCACCGCAGTTAGTTAATGCCCAATAAGTAATAAGTGTTGCCCGTTCGAGGCGAACATCAATTTAGTGGTTAACACTATAAATAAAGGCAACAGACAGACCCGGCTTGTGCACGCTGTTTTCATTTTCCGCAAAAACACAGCAAAAGTAGAGAGACGGGAAATGAAAGGAATGGAAGAGATGGAGAATGCCAGATGGAGGGATCTGGACAAGCTGCTTACCAGGCCGGGCAATCTCGTTTCACCAAATTTTGAGCCACGAAAAGAGGTTCTTCTTTCGTTCTCTCTCTTTATTTACGAAGTCTCTAACTTATGTTTATTACAGCATCTGTTTGCTCCCCTGTTCGATTCTCCAATCTCGCTGTTGCTCCATATCTGATGAATTCCTAATTGGGTTTAAGAAGAATGTTATGGTTAAAACTGTTGTTGCTTTATTCCCGCTGTTCAACAAGTATATTGAAAAGGGAAAGTTGGGTAGTTACCCTACGCTGCTGAAGCCTCTAGTTCGATAGATTCGTTTCATTGGTGTGCTGAGATGCAGTCAATGCAGTGCCGTGAGTTTGAGTTGACGCAATTTGGGAACATGGCCCAAGAGATTGTTTGCAAAATCCACTGAGCAACATCAAGCTAAACCTATCTGTATTTTGCTTTTTATTCATTTCTTCCTTTTTTAAAAAATATTTTTTAAGGAATGCTTCTTTATAGAGAGAAGAAGTATCAATAATCTGCTTCTATAGAAGGAACAATTACCCACAAAGGGCGATAAAAGCCTGAGGAGCTCAGAAATTTTGTCTGGAAAAAGTCCCAAAATCAAGTAGAAGAAGGGAGCAAACTTACATTAAAAAATTAGTTCTCTTAATCTTCAGATACTTCTCCTTGCT
>APFE030578347.1:0-11747 GCA_000404065.3 Pinus taeda
AAATTGGGTTCAAGGATTATATCGGGTTTGAAGCAGAGAGATTAGAGACCTGAAATCATTTAGATTAACATTTTTTCCGTATGGAAAATCCATTTGGAAACTTTATTGAAGATTAACAATAAATCATTTAGATTGACATTTTTTCCAATCATTTAGATTCACATTTTTCCAATCATTTTAAAACTTATTTGATTTCCCTAATCCATTTTGAAACCACTCACCTGAAGGTTAACAATAAATCATAAGGTTAAGGATAAATCATTTAGATTAACATTTTTTCCATATGGAAAATCCATTTGGAAACTTTATTGAAGATTAACAATAAATCATTTAGATTGACATTTTTTCCAATTTTTTAGATTCACATTTTTTCCAATCATTTTGAAACTTATTTGATTTCCCTAATCCATTTTGAAACCACTGACTTGAAGGTTAACAATAAATCATTTAGATTGACATTTTTCCGTATGGAAAATCAATGACTTGAAGTTTAACAATAAATCATTTTGATTGAGATTTTTTCCGTATGGAAAATCTATTTTGAAACTTATTTGATTTCCCTAACTTACTGTTGAAGGTGACGACCCGTTCATTTCCTCGTACCTTCTTGTCACATATAATCTATGCTTTGAGTTATATTTCAAATCATTTTACACTTTCGGTGTGGGTATGGCGACCCTCAAAATTTTTCAAAGGATTGGCATGGAATTAATATTATAAAAAAATTATTATGTAGTACATCAAAAAAAACTTAACAAAATTTAACATATTTTAATTAATGGAATTTTTATATAATTTATCATCATTATTATAAAAATTAATATATAAGTAGCATAAACTTAACAAGATTTTTATTATGGAAATTTTTAAATAAATTTGTCATGGCTTATTATTAAAAAAATTAATATGTAGTACATTCAAAAAAACTTACAAGAATTTTTAATTATGCAAATTTTTAAAATAAAATACCATAAACTTATCCATACTACCACTCCAAAAAACCAGAATTTTAATTTTATTTAATTTCATAACATTTTTTTGAATGGAAATGAAAATACTAAATATAAAATATCAATTCAGAGAATAGTTTAATATATTATAATTTAAAAACTAGATTTTATTTTAGTTAACTCACTAAATTTTTCAATATAAATTAAATACCTAAATATAAAATATCAATTATAATAATTAAATATATATAATTTTAATTTTTATTAAGTTTAAGTATGGTGAAAAAAAATATGATATCTCATTTTCTTTAACTATTAACTTAACTTTAAAAATTATGATATTTATGTACAATTCATTATATGATCTTTAAAATATTTAAAAAAGGAAAGTATAACATGAATAAACTCATGTTTTGACATTTTCAAATATTTATATTAATAAGTCATTTTAAAATATAATACCATAAATAAAGCTTTATGTTTGAAATTTTTTCCAAGGTATGTTATAATGTATGTAAATAACTACAAATAAAATGGTTTAAATAAATTCCTTTGTAAAAATTTTGAGGTCACCAATACCTGTTTAAATAAATTCCTTTGTAAAAATTTTGAGGTCGTCAATACCCAATACCTACACCGAAAAGTGAAAAATGATTCGAAATATAAACTCAAGCATAGATTATATGTGACAAGAACATAAACTAATAGAAGCCGAGGTATGAGGAAATGCACGAGCAGGTTGTCACCTTCACCAGTAAGTTAGGGAAATCAAATAAGTTTCAAAATAGATTTTTCATACGGAAAAAATGTCAATCTAAATGATTTATTGTTAACCTTTGGGTCAATTAGGGAAATCAAATAAAAATAGATTTTCTATACGGAAAAAATGTCAATCTAAATGATTTATTGTTAACCTTTAGGTCAGTGGTTTCAAAGTGGATTAGGGAAATCAAATAAGTTTCAGAATGGATTTTTTATGAGGAAAAAATGTGAATCTAAATGATTAGGAAAAAAATGTCAATCTAAATGATTTATCATTAACCTTCTTGTCTCTAATCTCTCTACTTCAAACCCAATATAATCCTTGAACCCAATTTACATTTGAAAGTGAAATTCTCTTTCTGATTTTGGTATATCATCACTTTCAACAAATAAGTTTCAAATATTTTTTTTTACTTTTCTGGATGTGGATTTGGACATGGACATAAGAGAATTTACTTATATTTAGATAAGCATCTAATCTACATACCCATCTTTATAACAAAAATAGCTAACAAAAATAATGACTTCTATTATACACCTACATACATATCTAACCCATGCACATATGTACCCCTCATAGTTCAAACCCATATTATATATAAAAGACACTTGATGACTCGTGTAATTGGAAAATACACCTAATTCACATGGATAATGCATCTAATCTATGCAACTACTCAGTCATATAACCATCTACATGGCCTAAATTTTTAACCTATACATTCATGACCAATGTAAATAAAAGACATGGTACATAGTTTTAAACTTGGTGTTAGTTTTTTAAGCAGAATCTAATGTTATACTTTCCATTGATAATGTTAATATTAGTAATAGCCCATGAAATAATGCCGATCTTTTATACAATACAAGTTACAACTATAAACGTGAGAAAAAGGGTTAGAAATGTAACTCAACCACCCACTTAATAATTACTAATAATTAAATTAAAAATTTAGAAAACCTATTCTAAAATAATCATGCCTATAGGCATAATTATTATCATTATTATACTTAGGTTGATGGTGAATGGGTGTATTGTTAAAGCACTAGCACTCCTTGTGATAGGTCACTGATTCAAATCCCTTGTTGGTGCTTACTTACCAAAAACAAATATTATTTTTAAAATAAGTTGTCATGGCATTATTATTATAAAAAATTATTATTTAGTACATAAACAAAAAATAACGAAATTTTAACAAGAATTTAGTTATGGAAATTTTTACATAATTATTATCATTATTATTATAAAAAATTAATATATAGTACATAAAAAAACTTAACAAGATTTTTAATTATGGAAATTTTTAAATAAAATACCATAACTTATCCATACTACATTCCAAAATACCTAATTTATTTTAATTTAACTTAACATTTTTCAATGAAATTAAATACTAAATACAAAAATATCAATTCATAAAATAGTTAATATATATAATTTAAAAACCAGATTTATTTTAATTTAACTTCATAACATTTTTTCAATGAAACTAAAATACTAAATATAAATATCAATTCATAAAATAGTTAATATATATAATTTAATTTTTATTAGGTTTAAATATGATTAAAAAATATGATATCTCAATTTTTTTTAACTATTATGTTTTGTTGAATAATAATAGTTATTATCAAGTTTTTATAGGGTTCAAGGATTATATCGGGTTTTAAAATGAAGGTGAAGTAGAGAAATTAGAGACCTGAAGGTTAACAATAAATCATTTAGATTGACATTGTTTCCGTATGGAAAATCTTTTTTGAAACTTATTTGTTGTAGGTGATGGTGTGTCTTTTATATACAATATGGGTTTGAACTATGAAGGGTACATATGTGCATGGGTTAGATATGTATGTAGGTGTATAATAGAGGTCATTATTTATGTTAGTTATTTTTGTTATAAAGATGGGTATGTAGATTAGATGCTTATCTTAATATAAGTAAATTCTTTTATGTCCATGTCCAAATCCACATTGAGAAAAATAAAAAAATTTAAGAAAATATTTAATTGAGATCTATGAAATAAAATAATAATATAAACACAATTAATATTTAATTAATTTAACATACACAGGTATCTACTTTCTCTTCATTTTGGATCTTCCTCACAATAAATCCTTACTACCATGACATCTCCTCCTAAAAGTATGTGTTGATGTCCTCCCAAAAGTACATGTTGATTTTCATAAATGAGGTTCATGCACTTTATTGCAAAATAATGAAAATTTATTTTCTAGATTTATTATAAATATTGATTTAACTTATGTACTTTTAACACTCGTTGATTTATGCATAAATCATTGATAGTAATTGATTTTCTTATTTAATTATGTCTATACGCATGTCTATTTTGGAATCCTGTCTCCATAATGTCAATTTGATTATCAATAATTAATAGGTGGATGGTACGGATTCAACCTCCATTGAATATTCTTAATAGTTATACCCTTTCACTATTTTAATTAAATTGATTAATTGAAGACAAGGTTGTATGAACAAATGCCATATGAAATGTCTTGAAAAGTCTTGTTGTTCAACAATAAATCATTTAGATGGAAATTGTTTCCCGTATGGAAAATCCATTTTGAAACTACTGACCCACGGTTAACAATAAATCATTTAAATTGACATTTTTTCCTAATAATTTAGATTCACATTTTTTCCTTATAAAAAATCCATTTTAAAACTTATTTGATTTCCCTAATCCATTTTGAAAACATTGACCTGAAGGTTAACAATAAATCATTTAGATTGACATTTTTTGCGTATGGAAAATCTATTTTGAAACTTATTTGATTTCCCTAACTTATTTCCCTAACTTACTGGTGAAGGTGACGACTCGTTCGTGCATTTCCTCGTACCTCGACTTCTATTAGTTTATGTTCTTGTCACTTATAATATATGCTTGAGTTTATATTTCAAATCATTTTACACTTTTCGGTGTGGGTATTGGTGACCTCAAAATTTTTACAAAGGATTGTCATGGCATTATTATTATAAAAAAATATTATGTAGTACATCAAAAAAAACTTAACAAAAATTTAACAAGATTTTTAATTATGGAAATTTTTATATAATTATTATCATTATTATTATAAAAAATTAATATATAGTACATAAAAAACTTAACAAAAACTTAACAAGATTTTTAATTATGGAAATTTTTATATAATTATTATCATTATTATTATAAAAAATTAATATATAGTACATAAAAAACTTAACAAAAAACTTAACAAGATTTTTAATTATGCAAATTTTTAAATAAAATACCATGACTTATCCATACTACACTCCAAAAAACCAAATTTATTTTAATTTAACTTCATAACATTTTTTCAATGAAATTAAAATACTAAATATAAAATATCAATTCATAAAATAGTTTTTATATATAATTTAAAAACCAGATTTATTTTAATTTAACTTCACTACATTTTTCAAATGAAATTAAAATACTAAATAATACAATATCAATTCATAAGTAAATTAATATATATAATTTTAATTTTTATTAAGTTTAAATATGATGAAAAAAATATGATATCTCAATTTTTTTTAACTATTAATTTAACTTTAAAAATTATGGTATTTATCTACAATTCACTATATGATTGTAAAAATATTTAAAAAAAGGAAAGTATAACATGAATAAACTCATGTTTTGACATTTTCAAATATTTATATTAATAAGTGATTGTAAAAATATAATACATAAATAAACTTTATGTTTGAATTTTTTTCAGGGGATGTTATAATGTATGTAAATAACTACAAATAAAATGATTTAAATAAATTCCTTTGTAAAAATTTTGAGGTCGCCAATACCTGTTTAAATAAATTCCTTTGTAAAAATTTTGAGGTCCCCAATACCCAATACCCACACCAATACCCAATACCACACCGAAAAGTGAAAAATGATTTGAAATATAAACTCAAGCATAGATTATATGTGACAAGAACATAAACTAATAGAAGCCGAGGTATGAGGAAATGCACGAACGGGTCGTCACCTTCACCAGTAAGTTAGGGAAATAAGTTAGGGAAATCAAATAAGTTTCAAAATAGATTTTCCATAAGGAAAAAATGTCAATCTAAATTAATTATTGTTAACCTTTGGGTCAGTTAGGGAAATCAAATAACTTTCAAAATTGATTTTCTATATGGAAAAAATGTCAATCTAAATGATTTATTGTTAACCTTTAGGTCAGTGGTTTCAAAATGGATTAGAGAAATCAAATAAGTTTCAGAATGGATTTTTTATAAGGAAAAAATGTGAATCTAAATGATTAGGAAAAAATGTCAATCTAAATGATTTATTGTTAAAATTCAGGTCGGTAGTTTCAAAATGGATTTTCCATACGGAAAAAATGTCAAATGTCAATCTAAATGAATTATGGTTAATCTTCAATAAAGTTTCCAAATGGATTTTCCATAAGGAAAAAATGTTAATCTAAATGATTTATCATTAACCTTCTTGTCTCTAATCTCTCTACTTCAAACCCAATATAATCCTTGAACCCAATTTACATTTGAAAGTGAAATTCTCTTTCTGATTTTCGTATATCATCACTTTCAACAAATAAGTTTCAAAATAGATTTTCCATACAGAAAAAATGTCAATCTAAATGATTTATTGTTAAACAACAAGACTAAGATTTTGGTATATCATCACTTTCAACAAATAAGTTTCAAAATAGATTTTCCATACAGAAAAAATGTCAATCTAAGTGATTTATTGTTAAACAACAAGACTAAGTTTCAAGACATTTCATATGACACTTGTTCATACAACCTTGTCTTCAATTAATCAATTTAATTAAAATGGTGAAAGGGTATAACTATTAAGAATATTTTAGAATATTCAATGGAGGTTAAATCCTTACCATCCACCTATTAATTATTGATAATCAAATTGACATTATGGAGACATGATTCCAAAATAGACATGCCTATAGACATAATTAAATAAGGAAATCAATTACTATCAATGATTTTATGCATAAATCAGCTAGTATTAAAAGTACATAAGTTAAATTAATATTTAAAATAAATCTACAAAATAATTTTTTATTATTTTGTAATAAAGTGCATGAACCTCATTTATGAAAATCAACAGATACTTTTAGGACATTAACACATACTTTTAGGAGAAGATGTCATGGTAGTAAGGATTTATTGTGAGGAAGATCGTAAAGGAAGAGAAAGTAGATACCTATGTATGTTAAATTAATTAAATATTAATTGTGTTTATATTATTATTTTATTTCATAGATCTCAATTAAATATTTTCTTTAATTTTTTAATCTTTCTGGATGTGGATTTGGACATGGACATAAGAGAATTTACTTATATTAAGATAAGCATCTAATCTACATACCCATCTTTATAACAAAAATAACTAACATAAATAATGACTTCTATTATACACCTACATAATATCTAACCCATGCACATATGTACCCCTCGTAGTTCAATCCCATATTATATATAAAAGACACTTGATGACTCGTGTAATTGGAAAATACACCTAATTAACATGAATAATGCATCTAATCTATGCAACTACTCAGTCATATAACCATCTACATGGCCTAAATTTTTAACCTATGCATTCATGACCAATGTAAATAAAAGACATGGTACATAGTTTTAAACTTGGTGTTAATTTTTTAAGCAAAATCTAATGTTATACTTTCCATTGATAATGTCAATATTAGTAATAACCCATGAAATAATGCTGATCTTTTATACAATACAAGTTACAATTATAAACGTGAGAAAAAGGGTTAGAAATGTAACTCAACCACCCACTTAATAATTACTAATAATTATATTAAAAATTTAGAAAACCTATTCTAAAATAATCATGCCTATAGGCATAATTATTATCATTATTATGCTCAGGTTGACGGTGAATGGGTGTACTGTTAAAGCACTAGCACTCCTTGTGATAGGTCACTGATTCAAATCCTCTGTTGGTGCGTGCTTACCAAAAATAAATATTAATTTTAAAATAAGCTGTCATGGCATTATTATTATAAAAAATTATTATGTAGTACATAAAAAAAATAACGGAAATTTAACAAGAATTTCAATTATGGAAATTTACGTAAATTATTAAATATTAATTATTATAAAAAATTAATATATAGTAATAAAAACTTACAAAATTTTAAATTAATGGAAATTTTTAAAAATAAAATACCCAAACAAATCCCATACTACACTCCAAAAACCTAATTTTATTTTAATTAACTTCATAACATTTTTCAATGAAAAATTAAATACTAAAAATATAAAATACCAATTCATAAAATAGTAATATACTTATTTAAAACCAGATTTATTTTTACTGTCATAACATTTTTCAATGAAACTAAAAAGACTAAATATAAAATATCAATTCATAAAATAGTTAATATATATAATTTAATTTTTATTAGGTTTAAATATGATTAAAAAATATAATATCTCAATTTTTTTTTTAACTATTATGCTTTGTTGAATAATAATAGTTATTGTCAAGTTTTTATAG
Organism: Pinus taeda; assembly: GCA_000404065.3. NCBI lineage: Eukaryota > Viridiplantae > Streptophyta > Pinopsida > Pinales > Pinaceae > Pinus > Pinus taeda. Next base: position 8,249 of record APFE030578347.1, read on the forward strand.
GGTTCAAGGATTATATCGGGTTTAAAAATGAAGGTGAAGTAGAGAAATTAGAGACCTGAAGGTTAACAATAAATCATTTAGATTGACATTGTTTCCGTATGGAAAATCTATTTTGAAACTTATTTGTTGAAGGTGATGGTGTGTCTTTTATATACAATATGGGTTTGAACTATGAAGGGTACATATGTGCATGGGTTAGATATGTATGTAGGTGTATAATAGAGGTCAATATTTATGTTAGTTATTTTTGTTATAAAGATGGGTATGTAGATTAGATACTTATCTTAATATAAGTAAATTCTTTTATGTCCATGTCCAAATCCACATCGAGAAAAATAAAAAAATTTAAGAAAATATTTAATTGAGATCTATGAAATAAAATAATAATATAAACACAATTAATATTTAATTAATTTAACATACACAGGTATCTACTTTCTCTTCCTTTTAGATCTTCCTCACAATAAATCCTTACTACCATGACATCTCCTCCTAAAAGTATGTGTTGATGTCCTCCCAAAAGTACGTGTTGATTTTCATAAATGAGGTTGATGCACTTTATTGCAAAATAATAAAAAATATATTTCTAGATTTATTATAAATATTAATTTAACTTATGTACTTTTAACACTCGTTGATTTATGCATAAATCATTGATAGTAATTGATTTTATTATTTAATTATGTCTATACGCATGTCTATTTTGGAATCCTGTTTCCATAATGTCAATTTGATTATCAATAATTAATAGGTGGATGGTACGGATTCAACATCCATTGGATATTCTTAATAGTTATACCCTTTCATCATTTTAATTAAATTGATTAATTGAAGACAAGGTTGTATGAACAAATTCCATATGAAATGTCTTGAAAAGTCTTGTTGTTTAACAATAAATCATTTAGATGGACATTTTTTTCCGTATGGAAAATCCATTTTGAAACTACTGACCCACGGTTAACAATAAATCATTTAGATTGACATTTTTTCCTAATAATTTAGATTCACAATTTTTCCTTATAAAACGTCCATTTTAAAATTTATTTGATTTCCCTAAACCATTTTGAAAACACTGACTTGAAGGTTAACAATAAATCATTTAGATTGACATTTTTTGCGTATGGAAAATCTATTTTGAAACTTATTTGATTTCCCTAACTTATTTTTCCTAACTTACTGGCGAAGGTGACGACTCGTTCGTGCATCTCCTTGTACCTCGACTTCTATTAGTTTATGTTCTTGTCACATATCATCTATGCTTGAGTTTATATTTCAAATCATTTTACACTTTTCGGTGTGGGTATTGTCGACCTCAAAATTTTTACAAAGGATTGTCATGGCATTATTATTATAAAAAAATATTATGTAGTACATCAAAAAAAACTTAACAAAAATTTAACAAGATTTTTAATTATGGAAATTTTTATATAATTATTATCATTATTATTATAAAAAATTAATATATAGTACATAAAAAACTTAACAAAAACTTAACAAGATTTTTAATTATGCAAATTTTTAAATAAAATACCATGACTTATCCATACTACACTCCAAAAAACCAAATTTATTTTAATTTAACTTCATAACATTTTTTCAATGAAATTAAAATACTAAATATAAAATATCAATTCATAAAATAGTTTTTATATATAATTTAAAAACCAGATTTATTTTAATTTAACTTCATAACATTTTTTCAATGAAACTAAAATACTAAATATAAAATATCAATTCATAAAATAGTTAATATATATAATTTAATTTTTATTAGGTTTAAATATGATTAAAAAATATAATATCTCAATTTTTTTTTTAACTATTATGCTTTGTTGAATAATAATAGTTATTGTCAAGTTTTTATAGGGTTCAAGGATTATATCGGGTTTAAAAATGAAGGTGAAGTAGAGAAATTAGAGACCTGAAGGTTAACAATAAATCATTTAGATTGACATTGTTTCCGTATGGAAAATCTATTTTGAAACTTATTTGTTGAAGGTGATGGTGTGTCTTTTATATACAATATGGGTTCGAACTATGAAGGGTAGATATGTGCATGGGTTAGATATGTATCTAGGTGTATAATAGAGGTCATTATTTATGTTAGTTATTTTTGTTATAAAGATGGGTATGTAGATTAGATGCTTATCTTAATATAAGTAAATGCTTTTATGTCCATGTCCAAATCCACATCGAGAAAAATAAAAAAAATTTAAGAAAATATTTAATTGAGATCTATGAAATAAAATAATAATATAAACACAATTAACATTTAATTAGTTTGACATACACAGGTATCTACTTTCTCTTCATTTTGGATGTGCGTTCCTCACATAAATCTACTATACCATCGCATCCCTCCCTAAAGAGTAGTTTGATGTCCTCCCAAAAGTACATGTTGATTTTCATAAATGAGGTTCATGCACTTTATTGCAAAATAATAAAAAATTATTTTCTAGATCTATTATAAATATTAATTTAACTTATGTACTTTTAAAACTCGTTGATTTATGCATAAATCATTGATAGTAATTGATTTTCTTATTTAATTATGTCTATACGCATGTCTATTTTGGAATCCTATCTCCACAATGTCAATTTGATTATGAATAATTAATAGGTGGATGGTACGGATTCAACCTCCATTGAATATTCTTAATAGTTATACCCTTTCACCATTTTAATTAAATTGATTAATTGAAGACAAGGTTGTATGAACAAATGCCATATGGAATGTCTTGAAAAGTCTTGTTGTTTAACAATAAATCATTTAGATGGACATTTTTTCCCGTATGGAAAATCCATTTTGAAACTACTGACCCACGGTTAACAATAAATCATTTAAATTGACATTTTTTCCTAATAATTTAGATTCACATTTTTTCCTTATAAAAAATCCATTTTAAAACTTATTTGATTTCCCTAATCCATTTTGAAAACACTGACCTGAAGGTTAACAATAAATCATTTAGATTGACATTTTTTGTGTATGGAAAATCTATTTTGAAACTTATTTGATTTCCCTAATTTATTTCCCTAACTCACTGGTGAAGGCGACGACTCGTTCGTGCATTTCCTCGTACCTCGACTTCTATTAGTTTATGTGTCACATATAATATATGCTTGAGTTTATATTTCAAATCATTTTACACTTTTCGGTGTGGGTATTGGCGACCTCAAAAAATTTTTAAATAAGTTGTCATGGCATTATTATTATAAAAAATTATTATGTAGTACATCAAAAAAAACTTAACAAAAATTTAACAAGATTTTTAATTATGGAAAATTCTACATAATTATTATCATTACTGTTATAAAAAATCAATATATAGTACATAAAAAACTTAACAAAAACTAACAAGATTTTTAATTGTGGAAATTTCTAAATAAATTGTCATGGCATTATTATTATAAAATTTTAATATGTAGTACATCAAAAAAACTTAACAAGATTTTTAATTATGCAAATTTTTAAAGAAAATACCATGACTTATCCATA
>APFE030578348.1:0-21449 GCA_000404065.3 Pinus taeda
CAGGCAAGGTAGGGCATTGGTTGGTGGGGTGGTCTTCCTCACAAACGAAACATACCTCTACTAAGTGCAATGGGCACTCATTCTTGGGATGCTTCCTCGTGCATCTAGGACAAAAAGTGGCCAAAGACCTCTCAGCTTCTTCTTTCTTTTGCTGAATTCGGAAGGTATCAAGTTTCATGGCAATAGTCTGTCTCATTTCCCTCTTAAGGTCTTCCATCTGGTTAGAAAACTCATGCTTGGAGAAAGAGGTACTAGCTGAGAGATGATTCCCCCTACCTCTCTTCCGGGCCTCCCTAGAATGGTTTCTAAACACGGTCTTTATGTCCTCATAAGGTAGTTGGTAGATGTCTCCTCCAGCCAGCATGTTAAGGGTGTCCAGAAGGTCTTCAGGGACTCCTCGGAGCAGAACCAAATTCAAAGATTCCGGGTCAAGTGTGCACCTGGCCCGTTTATAACTGAGTTGGAACCCCTCCTCATAGTCTTCCAAAGATTCATCGCTGCCCATGGTCATCCGAAAGATTTCTCCCTTAGTTTCCTTGGACCTACAGTAGTCTCTATACTTGGCGTTGAAAGCTTGTTGCATCTGAGCCCAAGTGGTGATACTGTTTCTAGGTAACCCCATGAACCAGCGTAATGCTACGTCCTTAAGGGTAGAGGGAAAGAGTTTCAGCTTTTGCTCATCCTCAGCATAGTCATAAGTTTGACAAAGGACACCAAACTCAAACAGGAACGTATCAGGGTCCTCAGTAGTCAGTCCATGGAAGTGAGGTAGAGCAGAGAGACTTATGTTTTTCATTTTCATGTCTCCATTGGTCTCTCGGATGGGAAAGGCACCCTCTATTCTTTCGTCTTCTCTTCTACCATTTCGGTTTTCAGCCATGGCTTCAGATGGAGTGTTCCCTAACTCTTCTTCTACTATAGGATCTTCGTATATCTCAGGAGGTTCACCTATAGGTTCTTCTGGCTCATTGTCACCAGATAAGCGAGAAGGTTGACTCAGTGATGTGGTGGGGGTGTTGGGTAAGAATTTGCTGGTTTTATCTCTGTTCCTACGAGGCATGAAATGGAAAGACTTTTTTCTTGCTTTTTTTTTTTCTCTGCTGGTACCTACAAAACTAAAATAGATTGAACTGCAACCAACTATCTTGCTGAAATGAAAATGCGGAATTGAAATGAAAACAGGAAAGGACTGATCTATTGTGCTCAAATGAAATTTCAGGAATGGAATGCTAAGCTACGCTTGCAGAATTGAGATTGTGGAATTGAAATGCTAATCTACGCTTGCAGAATTGAAATGCTAATCTATGAAAGCAGGAAATGTCTACTTTACTTTTATAGAAAAGAAATTGCAAAATGGAAATGAAATAAACTACTTGGCAAAAGGCTGTAGGAGAAAATAGAAGAAAAGCAACAATCACCAATACTCTGACACTTCCCCGGCAATGGCACCAAAAAGATGGTGGGCTCTAGTATTGCAGCAATAATGCTACAACTCCTGGGACTCCCGTCTTTACTTTTATCAACCCGGTTGTTTGTAACAAACTTGGAAGCGACAGTGTTGTATGCACAAGTACTAGCTCTTGCCACAGCTGTCACTTGGTCAGCTGGCACAAGTCTGCTAGGGGCTTTAGCCAACTTCTATGAGCTCTTAGAAGAATCTTTCTAATTGATGGATGAAAGCTAACTCAAAGGAAGCTAATCTACTTGCGAAAAGAGATTGAAAAACTGAAGGAAAGCGCAAACCCTAGCAAACCTTAATTCTACCAGCTAGTCCTACTGATGCAAAGATGAGAGTGAAAACTGCTGAAAGAGATGCCATTACTTCTATGAAGGTAAAATACATGTGTTTAGACTCCCTTTGTCATAAGAAAACATCTTTTTGTATTTTTGATTAAGTTGTCAATTTTCTCACGCATATGCTTGAACTCTGCTTTACTGTGCAGGGGTGGATCAAGGAGGAGAAATGCTTGGAAAAGGTTGGAAAGGTTCAGAGAGGGTCTAAGGAGTCCCTAACACTCTTCCAGAGAGTTTCACAAAGTTTGGCTATCAAGAAACCTCATTTGTGAGCTTCTACAGGAAGTCTGCAGGGGTTCTACAGGATGTTCAGGAATTTCTACAGGATGTTCAGAAATTTCTACAAGATGTTTGAAAATCGGTTTCTAGAGGATGGATGAGTGAGGGAAGGTATATGGATGGATCTGGAGGTAGGATAGGGGTCTAAAGCAGCCTAAGGACTGGTGGATGAAGTGGTGAGGAGGTGTAGAAGGCTGACTTGGCTTGAAGAAGGCTAAGGCAATGATTGAGCAAGAAGGTAGGGTTACGTGGACAAAAGGATAGATGGGAGACAAGGAACTTAGCTAGGAGACAGAACAGGTGGCTTAGATGATGCTTTGGGTGGATGAAAGAGTGGAGGAGATGCCCTGCACGGTGTACTTCGACCAAATCAACAAAGTCTTGCAAATGATCAAATCTTGAGCTAATATAGTCTAACCATCAACAAAATGAATGAACAACAGCTTTATTTGGGAAGAAAACCATGCACATCAACTATGCAAAGAAACATTTCATATATCCAAACCCATAACTGATTTCTGCAAATGAAAACAGTACACTAAGGATTGCATGGTCAAGCAAACTAGTGTTTTTGTTGGGGCAGCACTCTTTCTTCAATTCCAGCCCCTAATCCAGTAAGGATGAGGTGAAACTGAGAGTGTGGTTGTCCCTTTTCTTTGAAGCTTTTTTTGTTATTATCCTACCAAAACACCTGAAGCAATGTCATTCATAAACAATGATCTATCCAAGCAACATAACTAAATCTGCCTAACAGAAATATGTTCAAATGCATAAAGGGAAACAATGATATGTAAAGGAAAAGTAACATTACAGAAAGGAGGCCCTAGGCTGTCAGGTTGGGCCCAACCCTGAGAGCTATGGCTCCTATGAAAAACTAAGATTTGATAGGAAATTGAACTGCTTCTCATTATCAAAAAATAATCATAAGAGTGATGCCAAAAATGGCTACAAAAGAACAAAATAGGACTGGCAGCACTGAGGTGCAAAATACACAATAGTTTCAAAAGTCCCTTATGAAGGTTGAGGCCTCAACATTTATACATCGCGAGGGACCTAGCTGGCCTCCTCAATCTGTGGAACTCGGCTGTCCAAACTGTGAGTTAGACAGTCCCTTCTAAATTCTAGCTTGGCTGCCTTCTAGATTCGGTTTTGGTGGTCTTCGGAGCTCGGAGTTGAGGGTGAAGATCCTGAGGAAGGGTTATTAATTCCATAGACAACCCCCTACGAATCCTCACCTCAGGCTTGGCTGTCTTTTAGCCCATGATTGCTCGATTTTGCTCCAACATGTGTCAAAAAACCTGAAATAAGCACATGTTAGCCACCTAGGAAGAGTGACTTCCCTTATTCGTACAAATGACATAAACATACTGAAAATAATGCATAAGCTATGGAAAATGAAGGATTTTAACAAGGACTAAACAAGGATAATTAGGCCAAATGAGCCCAGCAAGTTACCAATTTTGGGGCTCATCACCTTTGTAGACCCCTCATCCAATGCATCTCAATGCCTTGTTATGGTCACATTCTCAAGCTCCACCCCTGCCACATCCTCTTGTTCCTTTCCCTTCTTGTGATGCATTCAAAACCACTAAGGTGAACTGGCCTTGTAAACCTCTAGGGTGGCATGGAAAGGTGACGATGCTTCTCCCTACTATGATGTTGCATGAATTCAATCCCTCCTTGCCACAACCTCCTAGGATAAAATCACAGAGGCTTTTTATCTAGTACTATAAGAAATAACTTGGGTGACGTTACCCCATTCCCCTCTAGCGCCAACCTCCACCTAGCCTATTGAGTGTTTCCACATCGCTCCTAGCCATGATGCTTTCTAGGTTGTCTAGGGGTCACACTAGACCCTCTACTGCATGGAAATTGTATTTTTCACGTTATAAATATATATGGGGTCCTTTGCTAGGTTACACTGAATGACCCCACTGTGCCACGTCATCCCAACGATTTAATCCCAAGAGTTCCTGTCTTGGATTCTCTCGAAACCTCTAGGGTAATAGAATCTCAGAGTTCTAGAATGTTGAACTTTTTGTTTCCCGATGGCCTTACTTCTCGTCCAATAATGAGTTCTCCATAGCGCTTGGGAATAACACCTATTCACATGAGAACATAAAGCTCGAGCCTTTGTTCCCTGAAACTTCCAACCCCATGACATATTTATAGATGCGTGGTGGGACCTTCTCTACCCTCAGCACTTGGTTACATTTCCTGCACAAGTGACCTCTTAAAACTCAATTGTTGGACTCTTTGATATCTCTCTTGATATTTTAGTAGGGCTCGACCCATGCCATTCTATATATATGTGTGTGTTTGTGTGTTACATATATATGTAATTTTATTTGATATGAGCTTAGAAACTGATAACAAGGCTTGAAATCCAACTTTATTAATTTCACAACAAATAAAATAGAGATTCATCCATTAATTTATACTTAGGGCCATTGGAAAAATTTTATTCTCATAAAAGTTTAGAGATCTATAGGCCTCTTAGACTAATAATAAACATAAAACAATCTCATGAATCCATACAATAATTACATTCAATTTCCCAGGAATCTGATAGGAAATCAACATTCCTCAAGCATGTATGAAATACATTCCATATTAGATCATAGACATAAACCAAAAAATTTAGCAAATACCAATGCGGCCTTAACCAAACGCATTAAACATATTATAAGCATTCAAGTGTAAGAGATTGAGTATAACTTATATTACAATTTGAAGGGATTGGAAACTAAGATTAGGACTGCAACTCTCCACCCAACTTTAGACAAACTACACCCACATTTACGTCTAGTTGTCACCACTAATATATATTCCAGTGCTTGAGGTGGAGTGATTTTACGAGGAAGTTTAACCAATAGTAAAATTTGAAACAAAATGTTATAAGGCCACGTTTCCTTCACCCACTAGTTGCAAAATCTTTCACTCATCCTTTCCAGACTTTACAGACATGATTAATACCCATGGCAAGATCCACAATATAAAGAACCTTAGATCACTTTCAAGAGAAGAGAGTCCACTTCAAGGGAAGTTTCATTAGCTAAATAATCTATTATTGGATGAACAAATCACTTCTCCAAGTACTCCATTAGTGATTTAAGAACCAAAGCTTCAACCGCAAGGAAACTCCTAGTGGTTCATCAACCCTCACAAATATCTGACAGTCTCTTCCCTAGCCAATAGTTTCATCAATCCAAAAACTTCCCAGTAGGCTCTTAAGCCTTCAGGCAAGGCATTGCTCTTTATACTATTTCAAACAACACACTGCCTCTTATAGTTTCCTCAGTTGGTTCACTCTTTCCATAACTTGATCACTAAGATCTTGATCATTTTTTTATCCATACCTCCTCTTCTTGGAGTATTTTTTCTCCCATTTCTCGTCCCTTTTCATTTCCACCATACAAGTGCAAGTGTATCCCCCTCGATTAAAAGATTAATTGTCTCTCTTTTTATGAGGCTCCATGCAAGTCAACCTCTCTTTGGATAGTGCAACTGAGTCTTCCTTAAAATCTTGTCCTTTGTTGCTTACATTTATGCCCAACATACACATGGGATTGTCCTTTATTTCCAAATTGATCAATTACATAGTCAAGTATTTAAACATATCCAAAACCTTCCAACAATCGAGATCTCAACCAAGAATGAATCTCATCATGCCATGGCTATCCAAGAGTTGACAAGGTAAGGCTAGGATAAAACCACTGAATGACAACAAATGAACTAAATAAACCATGCATTCATACTTTAGTTAGGAAATCATACCTGCAACCTGTTACTTGCATGTCATCCTACTGAGACTGCTTGATCCAATCCTTCCTTGCTTATCCTTTTATTTCCTTGTCTTTTCTTTGCTTTTCTAGTTCTTCCTTTCTCTTCTTGGTGCTCTTCTCTCTCTCTAATTCTAAAGCCAAACTAAGAAAAATTCCCCAAATTCATGCTTTGATGCCTTTTTATAATTGATGTCTCTAATTTCTTCATTTTCCTTCTATTTACTCCTTATGCAAGTCTGTGACCTTTCATCTCCGTTTTCTCGTATTTTCGTTTATTTTCATAAATAAATGTCAATAATTGCCACTTTGCCTTTCCAAATCCTTTGTCAATTTCCCCTTAGCCATAATAAACCGAAATGAACACTCACTAGAATGGTTTTTCCAATATTCAACTTAAAATACATGTCCCATAACTTTGGTCTTATTTTTTAATTAACCTTTATTACATGAACTTTTACCCCAACGTTGTTACAAAACCCACAAAAAAATTGCTTTTTACCCCAAAACTGTTACAAAACTCACGGAAAAATTACTTTTTCTTATTCCAACAAAATTGATTAAAATCCTTCCCCTCCCCTCCCCCACTCCCAAATATTCATTTGAATTTTAAAATACGTTAAAATTTGTATATATATGTTTATGCAAGTCACCGTTTAAGATTTTAATGGTGAAGTGAATACATGTCCATCTCCAATTCATGTATATGAAATGATTTAAACGAGTTGAGTTTAATGATTAAAATATTGTAATATAAATGATTTTGTAAATTATATATAGTTGTATTAAATTTGTGAAGTATTTTTACGTAATAGTTTTGAGGATTAGTTTAATTAGATAAATCCTCTCGTTAAAGCACATTTACTATTAAGAGGGTTTAATTCTCTCGATACTCTCAGGATCAAGCTCTATGGTTAAATTATATATAGTTGTATTAATCTTTACTTTCACTACTTTTTTTATTTTTATATTAATTTTGTGAAGTGTTTTTTTACGTAATAGTAATAGTTTTTAGGATTAGTTTAATTTGACAAATCCTCGTCGTTAAAGCACATTTAGTATTAAGAGGTCATGGGTTCAATTCTCTTGACACTATCCGGATCAAGCTCCATGGTTGAGCCAAGAGGAAATGATCCATTTGGTTGAATATGTCTAGTACAAATATTATGTGAATATAGCATTCATTAATCTTCGAGGTCCGTGAATCACATAATATATAAATATATCTGTTTATAAATTTTTTTAGTTAACTCAATAATCAAAATATTGTAATATAAATGAAAAATTAATCAAACTATATAATATATTTTCTTGATTTATCCATTACATATGTGTTTCTATAACTATTTGTATTTTTTTTTTCCATTAGAAATGTACTCTCTCATTTACTTATATACCAAGTATTTCAAGTAAAAATGTTAATAACTTGCTAACTCTATAAAAATGTTAATAACTTGCTAACTCTATATGGATTCTCCCTTTTTCCTTAATTTTTAGAAGAAACAACAATAATGGCAACCACTTAAAATATCAAATGGTAACTCTAATTAATTAAATAACATTTGATTTTAAAATTCACATTTTTTTTATAAAATTATCTACCATAAAAATAACCATGAAATCAATTTCTAATATTTTAGAAAATAAAAATACAAACTTGGAGTTCATTCAACTTTTGACAAATTTGTTTTTTTTTTTAATGAATTTTTCCATTTTATATAACATTTTTGAGATTCAAGACTTTCCTACCAACAAAATGATGTAGGGCATAATCACTTGTTTAGCATCTTCAGTTTATTTTCTCACAAAAATCCAACAAAATGATGCAGGGCATAGTCACTTGTTTAACATCTTCAATTCATCTTCTCACAAATTAATCTTATTGGCATATGTCATTTCACCCTAGTTGACTATAACCAGCATGGATCCATCTCAAATACGAATCTAACATGAGCCAAGAAGGATCCAATCTCTTCAAGTGCAATTTTTTTTTTTTTATGAGCCGACATTATTTAAATGTTTTATATAATTTTTTCTTAACATGAACAAAATTTCAACTTTAATGAGCCAAGAAGGATCCAATCTCTTCAAGTGCAAATTTTTTTTTTATGAGCCGACATTATTTAAATGTTTTATATAATTTTTTCTTAACATGAACAAAATTTCAACTTTAATGACGGATGGACATCCTTGCACATCACACTGAGTTGTAAAATAAACCTCTTAACTAAAAAATTATCATATTATTATATGCCATTTTACAACGATGGACTATATTGATAATGAAAACTATATTAATGATGTATGCATCATGGGAAAACATTACTTTATTCAACATGTGGGATGGTGTTTGGACCATTTGAGGTATGACATTGATGTGCGTGGTGTCCCTCTCTAATTTTAATAAAAATAAGTTTATTACACTCTCCCCTTTTAGAAGGAAGCTAATGAAGCAATATCTCTGAGGTAATTTGCCAAACAAGTGCCAAACAAGATAACACAAAGAACAATGGATTAGTCAGCGTGATATTTTAAATAAATCTTCAAAATGTAAGTTGTGCATAAAATTAAGTTAAAAATGGAATGGTTTTAATCATGGTTTAAATAATTTTTAAAATGTGAGCGAGGCATATAATAGGTATGAAACAAATAAGTTGTTTTTAACATGTGGATGTTCAATAATGTGCTCCCTTTTTTATATTCACGCAGAGTAACAGAACATTTATAATTGCATTAATAGTAATAGAACATTTATAATTGCATTAGCTATATTAAATGTGATATTATATTATATATTTGTAATGTTTTAATGAAAGGTCTAAAGGATTTTAGAGGGGGTTTATGGTTTACTTCTCACTCTAAGTTGATATATTGGGATTTTGAAAATATGATAAAAGTTATATGGTTGTAATGATGGTTTTGGAAGGGAATGATGCATGATTTAAAGTGTAAAGGTATTATGAATTATTAGGAAAGATATTTATGAATTTTTATATGTTAATGTTGTTAAATGTTAGTATGTTTTTTATGTGAATGTTTTTATTTTTTGTTTTTCATTCATATTATTATTGTGAATATAAATGTATATATATCATTGATCTATTTTTTGTTAGCACAAAGGTGATCACAACGTGTGGTTATTAATTATATGTTTTAATATATATTTTTGATAAGAATATTACTTTAATTATCGCGTCTAATTAATTATTTTAGGTTACTAAAAAACTCAATAGCTAGTGTGTATCATAAGAATAAACATGTTCATGGTTTTATTATGGAAATATGATATATATGATTTCACTATTATGATGATATTTTATAAAATTTACTATTCAATTCTTCATTTAATGTGATGGCTATGGTTATTATGATGATATATTTATGATGGTGGTATGCTATTATGATGTCGATATATTCACGCAATTATGAAATTGTTATGCTTCTATGCTTACAAATAATTTGGCTAACATATGCCATGGTTTTTCTTATACTTTCTCAATGGTTATATTGATATTAGTATTTGAAAAAGAAAAGTTAAGACACATGGAATTGAGGACTTGGCCTACAAGATTCACTAAGTGTTCTAAGTTGTGTAGAGTATTAAAGTTTGGTGGAGAATGGTGACTTTTAGCATTGTTCTTTCTAGATACAATCTAATGTTATGACCCCCCATGACCTCCTTTGTTGCTTGAATTATAAAAATATTTGGTTGAGTTGACAAGCTTGATTGTGAATCCACCTTGTAATCTGTTGTGCAAAAAAGGAAGGATGTTGAGCCACTTGTACATGGGTTATTTATTGTCAACCTCATGTCACCCACACATGAATAATAGTTATAAAATATGGCTCATGGATATTAATCCAATGTTAGATATGCAATGTAGATGAACATATTTATTTAGATATGCAATTTACTAATAAATTATTATTTCCATGCATATTTGCGAGTAACCTCAAGAAATGTTTGGGATTAACGAACCAAAGATAAGCTAGAATGTACATTAATTATCAACCAAGGAGCATAAAATTTCAAAACAACTACATTATATGCACATTTTATAGATATTTTAGTTCTTGGGTGCTTATTATTGATTAAATTATTTAGCGGATCTTCATTGTTTCCAATCCATTAAGTCTTATATTCTTATTTAAGCCTTTAAATTACACGAAGTTGATGAATTACTCTAAAGCATTTTGCTGCATATGTAAAATTACTAGAAATGAAAAGCAAGAGATAAAAATTAACTTTGCAAACTAGTCAAGAATAAAATTGTAGGGGTAAAACTAACTAGACACACAAATCAAAATCGAACTTATAGAAATAAACTAATTTAATCACATTAGAAAAATTGAACTTATAAAAATGGAACTAATTTAATGACACCAACCAGAATTAAAATTATATAAATAAAACCTAAGATTTGTAGAAGTAAAATGAGATTGTAGTAATGTTAGAGCAAATAAAGACTAGTAGAGATCATTTAGTTGCATGTCACAAGAATGGGCCCTTGTTTTACATCCTTTCTAAATATTGAGCTCTGAAACTTAACTTAGTAAATAAAAATGAGACTCAATAATAAAATCAACAAATTAGTTTTGTTCTACTAAAAAATTAAGCAAACACAAATGGTTCTTTTCTTTGTTCCTTTATACAAATCACTTCAAAGCTATTATCAATTATTTCCCTAATTTTCTATAAAATTAACTAACTAACTATGAAATGATTTTCCTTTCTTTCTCGGAGTTCTTCTTTACATCAAGATCATGGAAATGTGGAGAATTTTTCTCCTCAAAAGGTGGATGCAATCCAACTACTCCTTATGGATGTACAAGGTTACCAAAGTTATGGTTAAAATTAACAATGATGTAGTTGTGGCCTAAGATGCCCATATGTGCCCTAAAATACCTAACCAAAAACTCAATAACAATCTCAAACTTGTCAATGCATGATGGAACTTTGCACATATATATATATATATATATATATATATATATGATGTATGTATGTATGTATGTATGTATGTATGTATGTATGTATGTATGTATGTATGTATGTATGTATGTATGTATGTATGTCATCAACATGTTATATGATAGTGAAATTAGCTTGGAAATCGATAAGCTCCAATATGTTCCATAAAAATGGACATTGGCTTCAACCTATGACATGTAACAAAAGTAATAAATATTCCAAGCATGAATTCATCCTAATCCTTAATTTGAACAAAGCTCATCCATTAATCATGAAAACCAATATTGATTGTGTGTTTTCCTAAGGATGATGGATATGTGAGATTAAAAAGGAATATAGAAGGGATGTTCATGTGATCAACTAGTAAATGTTGAATTTCCATGAACTTGGGTCTAGGATAGAATCTTAAAATCTCTAATGTTACCAAACCAAGAATCTCAACAAAGCTACTTTGCACAGTGGAATATAAATAGAATTAAATCACACATGCACAAGTATAGACAACTTTTTACAAATTTCAACCCATCTTCGTTATATTAATTAAACTGAATAATACAATAGTCTAGGGTTCCCATACCAAGGATAATGGACCTAATACATCCACTAGTACAAGAAACAAAACTGGGTATTTGTGTCAATCCATCCATAACCAATATTTCCTCAACAAGATACTCTGACCATCCGGCTATTGCATTCTCTCTCAACACTTCTCGGTCATACCTTGTACCTACTCGGTCCTTCGGCTTGCAATATGCATTGCCTCTATCAATGATCCAAGTCCATTTGGTCACTGAACCTCAGATATCCAATATGATCACTAGTTACGCCTTAGTCCATCAAGGGGACAACACATTGAGACTCTTATTGAGTTGTTCCTAACTCCATTTGTGAACAACTCTCAATTTTCCTACTAGTTCTCCTGAGGGACTTCAACCCACTATGGTCTTCCTGCACTGCTCCAATGAAGACCAACATAGGGCACGAAGGGCTACCACCTATCAAAGCGAGGTGTCCATTTACCACAATGAACACGTGATAGGAAGACTACCCATAATCTATTGTAGAAGTCCTTTTCCAAACACAAGTTTAGGGTTGCACAAATTACTCCTGACTGATTAGAACATTGAGCTCTTCTTATACCACTCTAGCAACCACCTAATTCCATGAATATGGTGCAAAATAGGCTCCAACTTGGGTACTAGCACGCTGTCCTCCACCAGACCATAAATTCCCAATCCATGTCCACAATGGGTCCCCTCTCATGCTACTCTCCAACATATCACGAGTGACCAATCCTGCAATAGCATTTGCTCCTAGTTAGGGAATCCAATCATCTAGGAAACCCCTCCTATTGGCTGCCAACATACTCCACTAATTGTCCTCTCCTAGGACACCATCCTCTAGCATCCAATCATCAAACAAGATTGTGTTTGCAAATCCCTTTTGTTTTCACCTTTCCTTGGGATTCGTGCAACCTATGAGCTTTGGTTAGGGCATCACAACAACCCTAATTCTTCTCCAATTCACAGTGACTCCATTTCCCAACTAGGGTGCTCTTCCTTGTCATCATTCTAGGCATTCTTGTGCATTGTTGTAGGCTTTGGAACTGCAACAAATCACCCAAAAACATACAATCCTACTACAACAATAAAAACCACCCCTCTAGAAAAGGTAACCACCACTGTTTGGGATGCACCTTTCTTTATATGTCTATGACCAGGAGAGAGGATATCAGTATCCCTCTTGACCCTCACAAACAATAACCAAAACTTGTTGTTGTATCATCCCATATTTGCATCCCAAAATAGTGACGAAAACATCATAAAAACATGTACAAAATTCACCCAACCTTACCTTTGAACTATAGCCTGATATGGCAATGAAGATGCCTCAAATTTGTCCACAAATCTATCCAAGACATGTCCTCTACTCATTTAGAAGTCTTCCTCAGACATGTGGCCTTCTCCACAGAGGAATTTGCACCAAAATGCAGAGAAACCCTCTCCAGAATTCGATTGCCTTGTCTCCTTTCTCTTGCCTCGGAACCAAACTAAATCACAGAGGTATGTTGATGTGAATGCTCCCTTAGGATATGTCATAATGCCTCACACAAGTCCTCCTTTTATACCTTTGTGTGGGGCTCCAACTAATTCCTCTAAGAGGCCTTTCCAACTATCATAAGGTCACTAAAACATCAAGTCGACCTTAACTTTTTGCCACAAGCCCACATAATATCTTCAAAAATTCATATCTCTTTAGCGACAACTCATAATTGGATGATTCTTGATGCATTAGATTCCTCTCACCATCAAATACCATCCTCATCCATCACATGTCACAATATCATTACAGTTTTGACCCAAACATCGATGGGCGAAAAACCCCAAGATAGGGTTTCAAGCCCACAAGGCCACTTGTGGAGCTCCTTCCTCCAAACTCTCGATCCTCAAGGCTTGGAGTACCTCCCAAGCTAGCAATATCAACACTCCCTCAGAAAGGGAGGTACTTCCAAGACTTAGGAAGTAACCATCATCATCCAGTGACAATAGCCCATCTGGCATCCATCACTACAACATACCCTATAGAATGAATCTGACGATCTCAGTAGTGCCTCTACTTCATCACATTTGAACCTAAAGATCCCAAACCTCCATAGGGATGCTCCCTTTGAATCTAGACTCCCTTTGAGCCTACACGATCTTCATTGGCTTAGTCCTATAAGCACTCATCCTCCTCGATTAAATACGACAGATGAAAAACCCTCAAATCTCGAATATGAAACATCACGATTCGATGAAGACTCTAGCTTGCTAATCTATAGTCCATCACGTGAAGCAATCTCAATCATGTTGATCTCTTCCATGCTAAATAATTCCTTGTTTTGTCCCAACCATCCATGAAAAATCAAAGGAAGTCCACAATCAACAACTTGCCCTACAACAAACTATTGTTCACCAGGCTCACCACCAATCCACCGAAACTCCTATTCAATCTCCCTACCAAGCCAGTGAAGACCACATCTCTACTTATTCAGATGAACCCTCTACTCCAAGATCTAGACACCCACAACTCCCTTTGAGTTTCTTCGTTGTGCACACTTTGATTCACTATCCCTCAACATAGATCAGATATGCTCTAATACCATGTTGAATTTCCACTACCTTGGGTCTAGGATAGAATCTTAAAATTTATGATGCTACCAAACCAAGAATCTCAACAAAGTTACTTTGCATAACAGAATATAAATAACAATAAATCACACATGCACAAGTATAAACAATTTTTTACAAATTTCAACCCAACTTCATTAATTAATCAACTTTAATAATACAATAGTCTAGGGCTCCTGTACCAGGGATAATGGCCCTCATACATCCACTACTACAAGATGCAAAACTAGGGCTTGGTTCCAATCCATCGAAAACTAATCTTCCCTCAATAAGATACTTTGATCATCTAATTGTCACATGCTATCTCATCTCCTCTCTGTCGTACCCTGTACCTTCTCAGTCCTTCAACTCCCTATCTGCAACACTACCTCTATCAATGATAGACATCCCTCTGATCACTGAACCTCAGCTACCCAATCTGCTCGCTAGTTGTGCCTTAGTCCATCAAGGTCACAACACATTGAGACTCTTGTTGAGTTGTTCACAACTTCGTTTGTTCACAACTCTCAATTTTCCCACTGTTTCTCCTTAGCTACTCAGGGGCTTTAGCCCACTATGGTCTTCCTGTGCTACTCCAATGAAGACCAACATAGGGTGGAGGGCTACCACCTATCACTTCAAGATGTCCATCTCCCACAATGAACATGGGCTAGGAGGACTTCCCATCATCTTCTATAGAATTCCTTCTCCACACACAAGTCTATGGCTACATAAACTATTCCTGGATTGTTAGACCCTTGAGCTCTTCTTCTACCATTCTAGAAACCACCTAAGTCGATGAAGATGTTGCACACCAGGCTCTAACTTGGGAACTATCACACTGTCATCCACTAGACCATAAATGGGCAATCCACGTCGACATTTGGTCCCCTCTCACACTTCCTTCCAACACATCACGAGTGACCAATCCTGTTGTAGCATATGCTCCTAGTTAGGGCATCCAATCATCTAGGAAAACCCCCTCTTGGCTACCAACATACTCCACTAATTGTCCTCTCCTAGGACATCAACCTCTAGCATCTAATCATAAAAAAGATGACATATGCAACTCCCTGTTACTGTCAACCTATGATATTTGGTTAAGGCATCATAATAACTCTAATTCTTCTCTAATTCACTGTGGCTCCCTTTCCCAACTAGGATGATATTCCTTGTTATCCTTCTAGGAATTCTTGTGAATTATTTTAGGTTTTGGAACCTCCACAAACCATCCAACAACGTACAGACTTGATACAATAATATAAACCAACCCTCTAGCAAAGGTAACCACCATTGTTTAGGTTGGGACCTTCTTTAGATATCTATGGCTAGGAGAGAGGGTCTCACTAGCCCTCTTGGCCCTCATAAAAAAGTCACCAAAACTTGTTTTTATAGCACTAATGTAGCAGCCCCTCTCTGTGGCCCATAACAATGACAAAAAAACCATAAAAACATGCACAAAATTCACACAACCTTACCTCTGAGCTGCAGACTGATCTGGCAAAGAAGACACGTCAAATCTACCCATAAATTTGTCCAATACATGTCCTCTTCTCATTTAGAAGTCTGCCTCAGACCTGCAACCTTCTCCACAGAGGAATCCACACCAAAACGTAGAGAAACTCTCTCCAAAACTCAGAATCCTTGTTTCCTTTCTCTTTCCTAGGAACTGCACTAAATCGCAGAGGTATGTTGATGTGAAGTATCCCTTAGGATATGTCATAATGCGCTGCATAAGTCCTCCTTTTATACCTTTCAGTGGGGCTTCAACGAATTCCTCCAAGAGGGCTTGCCAACTTTTATAAGGTCACTAAAACAATAAGCTAACCTTAACTTTGTGCCTCAATCCCACACAATACATTCAAATATTCATATCTCTTCAATGAAAACTCGGTATTGGACAATTCTTGATGTGTTGCATTTGTCTCATCATCTACTATCATCCTCATTCATCACATGTCACAATATCATCATGGTTTTGGCCCAAACATTGATGGGTGCAAAACCCCAAGCTTGGGTTTCAATCCCACAAGACCACTTGTGGAGCTCGTTCCTCCAAACCCTCAATCCTCAAGGCTTGGAGTACCTCCCAAGCTACAAATGTCAATAGGAAATTGATCTCACAAATATAAGAGAAGAATTAGGGTAATTACTTAGCTCATCATACCCCCAAATTAATATTTTGCACATACTTTGTGTAATAAATTAGAATTAGATATATCTTAAGGTTGTTTCTCCATGCAAGTGACTATAAATAATATGAAATCAATTGTGTACTAGTATCTATTAAATGGAAGCCTTCTAAAGATAAAATTGAGTTCCATATTTTCCTAGTCTTTTCTTTATCAATAAGAATACCAATTTCCTAATGTGGAATAGGAAACAACAAGAATGGAAACTCAAACTTAGTTCCACCTAATATAGAACTAATTCCTTAACATAAAAGATATATAATCAATTTATATAGAAGGAAGTGTGGATGTTTGGTAGGGAAGGAGGTTCCCTTAGTGTCAATTCAAATGTCAGTTCTTCTTGCTTGTTTTATTAAATATGCTACATTACTATGATAATTATTACAAAAGTTAATGAAATAAAAAACTACTGTAGATTTCTATAAAGTAATGTCTTCTCCAATAAAAGGGTTGGAGATCCTCTTGATTTTGGTTCAGATTGTGCTAGTAATGTAATTTGGGTATCCAATTAGTTTGCCTTTTGATGAAGCTATGAAATATTCATTAATTAAGAGGCACACTTACTCTCTTGTTAAGGTTGTTGAAAATTTCAAGAATCTTATCCTTGGAAACCATACTCAGGTAAGAACTCCCTTACCAACTGTGACATTCCTCCTTTCACAAAATTTAATGTCTGGTAAAATAGCACACTGACTAACTAAAATTCAAGAACATGACCTTACCATAATTACTACCAACACCATCAAGGGTAGGAATTTTGCTCTACATCTTGCTTAGGATTTGGATCATGCCAAGGACATTGAATCTCAAAATCAATATCTTGCAGATTTATTTTTCATTCGAGATGAACAATCTGAACTTTATCATCACCCTTGGTATGTTAACATCATTTTTTTCTGAGTCACCAGAGATGTCCAAAAAACTTAGACAAAATCTAGAGAAGAAAACTTTGATTAGATGCTTCGAAATATGTATTTGTAGGGGATATCTTATTCAGAAAGTCTCTTGAAGGAGTACTCCTGAGATGCATAGATGAAATATCTGCAAGTCTTTATATTTTTAAATATTTGCATGGATCTTCAGAGCTATCCGATCATATCGGTGGTCACTTTGCTGCAAGATCCATTGCTTACAAAATTATGAGAATTGGTTATTATTTGTCTCACATCTTTGAAGATACTTTCAAGTTTGTTAGATCATGTAATGAATATTAATAAGCGACAAAGAAACTGCAATATTTCGTAATGAATTTAGAACCCGTCATTGCCACTTGCTCCTTTGTTAAATGGGGGCTTGATTTCATAGGCGCAATCAACCCACCTTCCTTAGCTGGTTACATTTTTATTTTAACTGCAACCGACTATTTTACTAAATGGTCAGAGGAAATTCCCTTCAAAAGGGCCACTGAAGATAAGGTAATCCAATTATTTGAAGAAATTATGATGCCTATATTTGACACTCCAGTTCACATCGTGTCTGATAACAAACTCACTCTAATTTCCTCTAAATTTACTCTTTTTTTTGCATTGAATTCACTATCAAGCACACCTTTTCATATTCTTCCTATCCCCAAAAAAAATGGGTTGGCAGAATCAACAAATAAAAACATACTTAAAATCATTAAAAATATCATTTATGATAATCCAAGCAATCGAACCTTCTGCTTCCTTGAGCCTTATGGGAAGAGCGTACTACCACCAAGGTAAGTACTAGTGTTACACTCTTCCATCTTGTTTATGTGCCCTATAAGTGCCCTAATCATATTACAACCCTATAAGTGCCCTAATGTCATTATCATTACATTATGAATGCTACATTACGATATATATTTCGGATTTGTGTTGGAAATTCACATGAATGATATGTGATGCAAATGATGGTTTGTTATGTTGGCTCTTGGTTGATATCTCTGATATATATATGGTTTGTTATGTGGGACCTCTGTTGAGTTGGAATTAAAGGAATTTCGTATTTCATAATTGTTATAAAAGGATTTTGTTTAGTTCTCATTACGTGTTTAGAACTTATGATTTATATTGTGATAGAGTTACATTTGGCAACATATTACCGGACGTTATATGATGTGGCCATTTGATATTATGGACGTTATATGGTATGGTTATGGTTACATGTATTGCTTTAATTATGGACAAGCTTTCATTTATTGCATTAATTACATGGCCTTGAAAGCTGCGAGCCTGTCTTATGACTTAAATGCTCCATTGTTGAGGAGATTGTCGGTAAATTTGGAGTCATATTTGAATCCATTGTTATAGTTAATAAAGGGTTTTGAGTTTAATTTTTTTGTTTTTTTTTATTGGAGTTCATTTTTAGTTTTTACTAGTCAGAAAACCCTCATAGTTATTGAGGGCACCAAGCTCAACTAGAAGATACGATTTATATAGGAATTGTAAACTTCATTGATTTTGAGCATATTGTAGAGATGAGCTTAGGTTCTTGAGGACAAGGCAGAGGCTGAGTAAAAATTAATAGACTGCTAGGATGGTGAGATTCTCGTAGAAACAAAATAAAAAATGTATTTTTGTCTATTTCAATGCTAACTTAGATGAATTTCATCAGCTAGCCACCATAGGCCATCTTAACCTATGGTCCTATAATGTCTCATGTATCCCTCCTATCAATGAACGTGACTCAATTCCATATATGATACCTTATCTGAATATACAAGAAATCCCAAAGCCTCATCCTCCAAATAGTATTGTAAATGTCAATGATGGCTGGAGGCATGTTGAAAAGTTTCCTCAATATAATAACAATGCTTGAGGAACTAATTTCAAAACACCAGATCTTATTCCAGTTGTTCTCACTCACTAGCTACACGTACTTCCTCTTCACCTTCTAGAGAACCCAATATTAATTAGCACTCCAAGAATACTTCTTCTCCAATTGCTGCCAGTCATATTCATGATATTCATAAGTTTGTTATTCCCCTAGTTGTTACACCTATTGGATTTCACCCTTTGTCTGCTTCCTCTTCGAAGACTAATCCTGTGAAAAATATTGATCACAACACCACTCCAGAGTTAGCGCTTGATTTAACTACCTTTGCTTCAAAAGGCAGTGTTGTAGCAGCTAGAACCACCCTCTAAAATTTTGCCTTAGCTTCATTTTGGAGCCTCCCTATCAACCATCCTCAACAGCATGTCTTGCACTGTCAAATACACAAGCTTTAGTGGTTTTCTAGCAGATTCCCAGCCTGTACATGATAGCTTGTTGCATCCCTCTCACAGGTTGTTTCTTTAGACTTGGTCCAGTTGCAGGCTGAGCAGCTCCCTCAAGAATTTGCACAATTCTAGAGGGGAACTAACCTTCCATCCATAAATTGTGTAATCTTGTCTGGCAGCCTACTGGGCTCCAGAATTGCGCAATTATGCCTTTCAACCTGTTAGGTCCCTATAATATTAGTGATCCCCCCATTACTATTGTCGTTGTATCCCTTATTGTTATTATTGTGCCCCATAGAATCCCTCTATTGTTATTTTTGTGCCTTTATATTATTATTGTTAGGTCGGCTTGGTTATATTGTGACCCTGTAGACTCCTATATATAGAAAGGAGGTTTTGTCATTTGAATCATCTAATAATTGTTCATTTTTGTAATGTAGAGGAGGTTGCCCCCTCAAAGAGGCTTATTCTAAGGCGTTCATCTATATTTTCTATCTTTTTGGGAGTTGGTTTCATAACATTTGGTATCAAAGCTTTGTTCTAGGGTTTCGCTGTTCCAAATAGGTCATCGTGCCATTTTCGCTATAACTTTTTTTCTGCGATGTTTTCGGAGCTAAACGAAAAACCCATTTGGGCCGAAATAGTTCTGAACTTTGGGTCCAAATTTTAGAGTTTTTATCACTATATTGGCAGAGATATGCTTTGAGGAAGTTGGCGTTTTTGCAGACTCCTGAATTACATTCCAAACAGGTAGCTTGGGGAAAAACGTCATAACTTTGTTTTGAGCATCAAATTGAAATCTCATAAGAAGTTACAGAAAGAGGACGACCTCTAGTTTTTTTGTATCAGTTTTAGGTACTAAGTTTGAAATCGTGACACGTGACATGTCGTACAAGTTCACTCTACTAAGCTAGTCTATAATCAGGTCACTGTGGGAGATTTCGCATAACTCTTCCTTGGAGAATCCAATTTTGAAGACTGGTGGCATTGGAAAGAGGACACAGAGGGCTACTACAGGTCACGATTTCATAATTGGAAGATCCAAAAT
Source organism: Pinus taeda (assembly GCA_000404065.3). NCBI lineage: Eukaryota > Viridiplantae > Streptophyta > Pinopsida > Pinales > Pinaceae > Pinus > Pinus taeda. Next base: position 20,402 of record APFE030578348.1, read on the forward strand.
TACAGAGGTACATCAGATTCAATATCGAGCTCCTACATGTGAAAAAATGTGTATATTTTTTAAATTTTTGCATAAGCTTGGTTTGAAAAATTAGTTTGAAGGAATTCAAAAGGCCTAGTGAAGCATTATTATCGGTAATTGATGCCCCGAAGAAAGAAATGGAAACACCTAGTAAGAAACCTGAAATCTCTAGCATGACTCATGAAGAAGAGGAAGAAATGCAACATGATATATCAATATTACGAAACCAAGTGCAACAAATTTCATTCACACAAAAGGTAACATAAAATAAGATGGATGGTTTAAAGAAAGATGTAGAAGCTAAGATGGATGGTTTAAAGAAAGGCATAAAAGCTAAGATAAATGACTTGGAAGCTAAGATGGATGGCGTGGAAACTAAGATGGATGGCATGGACGCTAAGATGGACGCTAAAGATGAATGACATGGGCGATAAGATGGAAGAATTGAAGATAAATTTGAATAAGTTGCTATAAAGAATGGTCAATAATGGTGAAAGGGTAGTAAAGGAAATTCATGATGAGAAAAAAATAAATGTTAATTATGATTTCATAGAGTCTAATGTTGGATTTAAGACCCACAATGTTCCAAAAACCGATATGAGGAAGTTTGATGGCAAGGATCCCAGAACATGGATACTACCGAGGGAGCAATTTTTCGATCTTCATAATGTGCAAAACAAACAAAAGGTACGTATTGCAACTTTATATTTGGCACCAAATCAATTTATATGGTATCGATGACTTTGCTCTCGTAAACAAATTGTCACTTGGGAAATTTTTATGGAAGAAATGATAGCACATTATGAGGATACAAAAAGCAACACCATTTTTAGCCAATTGATAAATCTCAAACAAAAGGGTTCAATGATGGAGCAAATTGAGGACTTCCAAAAATTGAACATATGGGTAAAAGATATTCTAGAGGAGCATAGGATTGATGTGTTCATAGGGACTTTAAAGGATAATATCCAACATGAGGTTTGCCTTTGGGAACCTGATTCATTGGAGAAGGCATTCAGGTTAGCAA
>APFE030578348.1:22874-37399 GCA_000404065.3 Pinus taeda
AAGACATTCTGAAAACAACATTAAGAACTCATGAGGGTCACTATGAGTTTTTGGTCATGCCTTTTGGCCTTACCAATGCACCTTCTACATTTCAAGGTTTGATGAATTCCATTTTCAAACCCTTCCTTAGAAAATTTGTGTTAGTATTTTTTGATAATATACTCTACAACAAGTCTTGGAAGGATCATGTCCAACATGTTGACATGGTGCTCAAACTATTGGAGGAGAAACAATTATATGGAAAAATATCCAAATGTTTCTTTGGAGTACAAGAGGTGGAATATCTGGGTCATATTGTATCTCATGAAGGTGTTAAGGTCGACCCTAGCAAAATTAAAACCATTAATGAATGGAAAATCCCCACATCCATAAAACATCTATGAAGATTTCTCGGGTTGATAGGGTATTATCGCAAGTTTGTTAAGAATTATGGGAGAATAGAAGCACCTCTAACAACATTATTGAAGAAAGATGCATTTTCATGGACTCTAGAAGCAACGAAAGCCATTGAACATCTTAAAGAGGCAATGTGGCAAGCACCAGCCTTAGCTACATCGGACTTCACAAAAACCTTTATTATGGAATGTGATGCCTTAGGAAATGGAATCGGTGTTGTTTTAACGCAAGAAGAAAGACCCATTACTTTCGAAAGTCTTCCAATCAAAGGAAAGTATTTACACAAAGCTATTTATGAGAAGGAAATGTTGGCAATACTACATGCACTTAAGAAATGATGACCCTACCTAATGGGAAGACACTTCAAGGTAAAAATAGATCATGATAGTCTTAAATACTTTTTAGAACAAATATTATCTTTAGAAGAGCAGCAAAAATGGATCACAAAGATGTTGGGTTATGACTTTGAAATCATCTACAAAAAAGGAAGCAAAATGTTGTGGCAGATGCACTCTCAAGAAAGGATGAGGATGTGGAAGCATTTCTTTGCGCTATTTCTATTATCCAACCAGATTAGATAAACAAAGCAAGGGGTGAATGGAAGAATGATGAGGAAGTGTGGGCACTCATTCAAAAGATACAACAAGATCCCGATACATTTGACACATTTATCTGGAAAAATGATTCGTTATGATACAAGGATCCCTTATTGTTATTATTGTGCCCCTATTGTTCCCATATTGTTATTATTGTGTCCCATAGAATCCCTCTATTGTTATTTTTGTGCCTTTATATTATTATTGTTAGGTCAGCTTGGTTATATTGTGACCCTGTAGACTCCTATATATAGAAAGGAGGTTTCTTCATTTGAATCATCTAATAATTGTTCATTTGTGTAATGTAAAGGAGGTTTCCCCCTCGATGAGGCTTATTTCTAAGGCATTCATCTATATTTTCTATCTTTTTGGGAGTTGGTTTCATAACACAACCTTCACTGGAAAAACTGTACAACTCTGGACAACAGTCAGCTTCTTAGCCCAAAAATTGCACCATCCTTCTGGGCAACCAACCCAGCTCCCTCCCAGAAATGTGCAAATTTTCCCCTCAATCAAGCAAGTTGTTGAATGTGCTATAGGGTTGACTGCTTCCACCCATGACCAAGAAAGCATGACTTGCATGCATGTGCTGCTTTTTCCTGAAATAGAAAAATGCAACATGCAAAAAGCATCCCTAGATTTCAGGGAGCTATTTTTAGCAAGTGGAGGTTACATGCAAATATCGTTTTATAATATTTCCTCCAAGTGTCACTTTTTCCTAGATTTGTGGCATGCGCGTCATGAGTCTCAAACTTATTTATTTGACACTTCAAAGCTCACTTATTCACATCAATCTTGGAGCTTTGACATCCCACAACACGTCCAGGAGTCTTTAAGACATCCAACTCAACTATTTATGGGTAAGCCCTCTTAACTTGTCTTTTGCAACATTTCTTTCACTTTTTGTGTTTTGGCTTGTGTGAGTGTTGTTTTCTTGATTTTTGTGAACGATTTCCATCGTTTGCATGCATATTAGATTGTACTAGCACCGTTTCAGTTTTCATTAGCATCTCACTGTCGTCGCATGCATGACACTGTTTTGCACGAATGGTCATCGATTCAACGACTCACTTCACACACATGCATGTTGTTTTGTTATCCGAATCTTCCATTCATAGTTTTCATGCACAATTGTTCACTCTTGCTTATACTCAGTATCACCATGCATTCACATTCAGATTTGCTTTCAGTTGCCCATCGGAGGGTCTGGGCAGCCTTGGCCCAGACTCTGCCTCACCAAGACAACATTACACAATATGAGAGGAAAGGCTCTACCTTATTCTAAAAAATGTGCATTCCTGCCCAGTGACTGTCCTTCATCCTTTCATTGTGAAATTATGAGAGGCAGTGACTACTGGACCAGAAAATTGCACAATGCAGTCACTGAGTTTGCAAGCCTTGCGAGCAGAAATTGTACATTGCGCAATCCTAGCAGCCAGTAGGCCAGTCTGGATAATGCATTGCGTAATTCGAATAGCCAACAGGCTATTTCGGATTGCACATTGCACAATTCTAATGGCCAGCCAGCCTCCCAACAGCCTAGACTGCCTTTTGCGCAGTTCTAACAGCGAGTCTCCTAGCCTCCCAGGAAAAATTGTGCAATCCTTCCTAGTCAATCCCCAGGTATGTTGCATGTCGTTCTACAATTTTGCTTTGGTTTTAGTTGACATATTTCTTTCCATGCATGTCACCATGGCTCTAGACCTAGCAGGTGTTTGTCCGCCTCTCATCAGTTAAGGATTAATGGCCTCCAAGAGAGAAGGATCAAAGGACACTAACAAAAGTGAAACTGAAGCAACAATTGAGTGAGTGTCTACAAGTTTTCTGATCTATGAAGACACCAGGATGATTGTAAACAAGGACATCAAGCTGAAATGGCAAGAGGTCAATGATGCATTTGTAGGTACATTTTGGGAAGATCTTGAAGACGACCAAGTCTATGTGAACATCCATAGGTTTGGATTGTACCAGATTGCATGCAGGTATCCCATGCTCCCATGCACAGACACGATATATTGGATCATCTCACACATTGACCCTGAGATGATGACTTTGAGTAGTGTCAGCAGGACAGAGATTGCGACCTTAAGGGCATAGGATTATGAGAAGATGTATCATATGTCGAAGTCAGTGATCACCATGGAGACACCCTTCAACATACCCAACAAAAATGCTAAATCGAGAGATATCTTGAAGAATTGGGTGAAGGAGCCGACCAAATTTGGGACGACACCCAACCAAGTCTACAAGATGAAGATACTTTGGAAGACGTATCAATACTTGGTCATCTTTGCATGTCGCTTGTATGTCCAAGAGAGAACGGAAACCTTCCTACAAAGTTAGGTGATCGCATTAGACCAACTAGCCAGAGAAGGAAAAACATGCAATTGGTCCGACGTGTTGGCTCACTAGTTAAAGGAACATGTAACAAGAGATAGAAAGCTGCCCAAAGGTCAACATGTAGAAATACATGTCTGCTTACATCTTGGATGCAATCTGCACCCATCAGGAGTTCCCAGGCTTGAAGTGGGCATGGACATCGGTGAAGACCTCTGTGAACACTTATTCTAAGATGTTGTCTGAGTGCAGCTTCAGAGGAGTTATGACACAGCTGTCCAATCATTTTGTCACCCCAGTGTACAAGATGATATTTGAACAGGATCCACCCTGCATGTCGAAGGAAGCAATGGAGTCACTGATTGATATAGCAGATTGGTATGCCTCACCATCCGACACCTTCATACGGATGTGCAATGCGGAGAAGGCTCCGCATGTTTTACTGAAGTTTTCTTGAAAAAACTCGTCATGCAGGAAGTATCATATCACATCTCGATAGGATTATTAGCTAGGCTGCACTAGAAGAAGAAGGCACATTGGCCCACTCTTTCGTTGCATATCGGGTTATAGGAGATACATAATTTCAAGAATGCAGATGTCAAAGTAGAGGAGATGAAGAAATATCCATTCAATGCCCGAAGTTACAACCTTTATGACCCACATTGTCTTGTGAAAGACCACTACACGAGAGTATAGTTTATTTAGATCCAGGGGGCATGTCATTGGGTAGAGGGGGACCCATGGAGATATTGTCACAGCTTCTCTAGACCTAATGAACCTGTCGGCCTCACTGTGGAATGGTTAGCAAAGCAGCGTGAAGAAGCATCTCGGAGAGCACTAGGAGTAGCAGAAGCAAAAGTAAACATACCAGTGCATGACAAGGGAAAGAGGAAGATTGTCTACAACATGGAGGCGGAACAAAACTACAAGATTTGAGTAGACCCACTTCTGCAGAAAGAAGATTTTGAAATAGAGACAAAGAGGAAACAACGCGATAAGAGGAACATGTAAAGGCAACGAGAAAAATGGAGAATGGAGGAAATAGAGAAGGAGTTGCATGAGTTGAAGGAGCAACTCCGGAAGGAACAGGAGTTTTGCAGAAAAGAGAAGGAAGTGCAATAGAAACAGGGACAGTAGGGGGTGAAACATGTACAAATAGATGAAATCGTTTCCGTATAGGTAGTCAACTCATCCAGACAATTGGCATTAGGAAGACATGGTGTGCCATTGCAGGAGTAGGACTTTTCTCAAGAGATTGAACAAGCACATGAGCAGGTGGATACGAACATGGAGCAATAGGAGTTAGAGAAAGACATCGACCTCATGCCTCACCACCAAGAGGTCGATCCACCAACTTCACCTCATCCAAAAGAGGAGAAAGTCCCAAGTGACCAAGGAGACACTGAGATCCTTGGAAAAAATCTATAGGAGGAGATGCACAACATCTCATTCAATAAGTCCCAACATAGAGTTGTGCAATCTTGCAGAGTGTCGACTCCGGGTGATCATACATATCTTGCATAGTTTGAGGAATGAGTGATCGTGTTTGACGTGTGCAAACATCCAACAACATTGGCCAATTCTATCAGAGCACATGATGAAGCCACTAGCTCGAGTGTTCGCCTCTTGATAGCTGAGAATGAGTGAATGGCTAAGGAATTATAAACGACCAAGCAGGGAGGAGAATTGGTTACAACATCCTCCTGAGCAGAGTTGAAGAAGGAAATATTGGATGAAGTATTTCCCCTTGACATAGTCATGCGGGTGTTGTATTCCAAGTTTGGTACCTTGCATAAGGAAATTGTTCATCTCAACGGTTGGTAGTACTGATGTGAAAGGAGAGCAGATACCTTATCAAACGTGCATGTTGCTGTTGATTACATGCAAACATGGACAATGAGATATAAGGGAGCCTCACTGCACTTGCCTAAGATGAAGAAGCCATAGTGGTCAAGCTGAAAGCACGCATCTGGAGTCAGATTCGGAACTATGAATATCTCTTGTATCTCATCACTAGTCTATGGGCTTCCCATGCACAGGTATTTAGGAGTATGGATGTTGTTGTGCGCACACACGTGATCCCATCCATTGGGACACTCACCGAGTCTAAGACAAAGGCGCAGGTCCCACTGGAGCTTGACTCATACTTTGATGAGTTGATGCGCATAGTTAGTGCATACACCATGCACAAGTATGTTGCTGGTCCGGCCGCACTCAAGACAATAATGTGCATGCTATCAGACAATTTGGATAGAGGAGCTCGAGAAGTGTACCCAAATGTTATGGAGGCAAGATTTCATTTCTAGAAAGATGTCACCTTAGAGTACACAGACACCATCGCAGACTATCGAGCTTGGAATTAGTTTGCTATTGTCGACCACCATGAGGATGTCGAAGAGCTGGTCTTCTCACAGTTGTTTGAGTCATAGTGATGTCTCGCATGGCTTCCTCAAGCCTATTTTGTCTCACATGGGTACATGCACAGATTGTATGTAATGTCTTGTCAAGTGTAAGTTCAAGTGTTGAGAGATGGATGTAATAGTCATAGGGTAGATGAAGAGTCATGAGGGTAGATGAACTGTCACAAAGGGAAATTTCAAGGGCCACCCCACCCTTTTCTATATATAGTCCCTCATAACTCATTTTATGAGCTTTTGGTTAGCCAAGCCTCCAATAAGAGTATCTTAGAGAAAGCTTGGACAATATTGCAATGAGACTTGGCTTCTCCACTATGCAGAGCTAGTATATCTCTTTAGAGGAGCAGGCGATTGTGGCTGTAATGTTATGCTATCGTAACTAGTGGTTGGACATGGATGTATTGTATGACCGGAACTTACACTTCTTAATATAATAGAGCCAACACATTTCATGCATATGTCGTATTGTATTCCAACTATCTTGTTTACTCTAAATGATGTATGTATCTGTTTTCTTACGCATGCATGTATGGACTATTTTGTATAAGTATGTATGAATCTTACTAAAATGTGCCGATTGTTTAACCATCACTTTGGATTTCTCTCTATCTTTCTTTCCAACTTGTGAAGCATCTTCGCTCATGTGTTCCCTTCCAAGCCATGTACTATTATAGGTTTCCAAGGGGTGCACTCACCCAACTTTCTATCTGTTAGAACCGTTCATTCACTTTCCTTGACTCGCCACAACTGTCACACCCTTGCTACCAACAAGGACATCTTACTTGCCTCTATGTGAAACCACGGTCAAGGCGATACCGTATGACCCACTGATGGGACTCCTACACCAAACGGCCTGAGGTCTAATTGGGACTTCTTACCAGGGAGACCCCCTGACATGTTGGCGGGGCCAACACCATCAACAGGTAGTAATCACCAGTAGAAAATGGAAGCAAAGCAAACTCACTTCTTAATGGAAGGATTCCTAGCATGATCTAAAAAGAATTCAAGTCCTTTTGTATACAAGTTCTAATGATAGTTATGGATGTTTTGACATATATGTTTTGATGATGTTTATTTTTGGATAAATCAACTTCATGGTTGCACAATTTTGCATTTATATTGGATATATGGACAATATTTTGGGCATGATGATATACATGGACCTCATTATCTATTTTTGATATTATGAAGTGTCGATTTCATAAGTGAAATCTTTACGTGATGAATTCATATTTTATATATAGTGACTATCGTGCATTTGACATATTATGATGTTTGAGGTCAAAATTATTGGGTGTGGGTCCTCCCATTTCTGAGTCATTCCCTATTTTCTAGGAGCTTAACTATATTTGCCTTACGTTCAAATAAATAATCCTAATGATACTTTAATTCCTATCATTTAAAGAAATAATTATGAAACTATTTTTAGAAATTAAAACTATAAATGCAGGTTTCCAAAGAAGATAATATCTCTTAGATGGAAAAATAAGTTGGGATTCTTTTAAATAGAAGCATAGACAAAGGTCAATAATATTTCTTGTTGTTAGAATAGCATACCAGTCCCTGAACATGCCCTTTGAGCTCATTGCAACAAGTCTTGCTTAATTTTTTGTTCATGTTTGTTGGCATTTGACTAATACGGTTTTGTAAATGGGGTCATTTTTTAAGTGGTTCCTTGTGTAGATCTTTGATTTACTAAGTTTGTGATAATCATATCTAAGCATTATCATTTTACACTCTCAATGAAGGATCTTACATTATTTTTTCCATTTTGTGTCTTGATTATTATGCTTATATTTTTCCTCTTTCTACTTATCACTATCTTTATATTATATACTATAACTTTCTTTTCTATTGGATGTTATCTTAAAAAGAGATAGTAACATGTATGCAATTTGAATTTGAATATCATTATGTTTGTGAGTTTGGCATTATATTCAAATTATACTTACTTACTGTAACAACCTTGGTGAAAATTCCATGTAATAAAAGTTAAAGAAAAATAACCACAGTTGATGTGACATTTATTCCAAGCTGAATGTTGGGCAAAACATCCTGGGGGTGTTCATTTGATTGTTTATGGCTAATGAAATTGGAAATGGCTAAGGTTTTGGAAAGACAAAATGTCATTTTTGGCACAATTATTTATGAAAATAATTGAAATTAGTATAAAAGGGAGGTGAAAGGTCACAGGTTGCATGTGAGGAGGAAAATGAAGGAAAATAATGGAAAATGAAGAAAATAGGGATATCATTCATAAAAAGGCTTCTGAGGATAAGTTGGTAATATTTTGTCAGTTTAGTTTTGGTGCTTTCTTATTCTTCTTTCTCTCTCTCATACTCTTGGAGAATTAGAGTTTTTTTGGAGCACTCTTGGTGGGTGTGGCATACTTGGGTTCTTGGAGCAAAAAGGTAAAGGAAGAGCAAGAAAGTGCAAGAAGGCATCGGGATCAGAAACTACATCATATTTTCTTGCAAGTGTCGAGTTGCATGTATGTTTTCATCACTAGTTTTGGCATGCATGGCATATGCATATGGATTTTTTGTGGTGATCTGTTATTGGCATGGAGGATGGCTAGGATTAACAGTGGATTACCTAGCCTTGCCATTTCCTAGATAACCATGGTGATTATGGGTTTATTTTCATTATTGTGTTTTTGGTTGGTTCTCTTGTTTCCTTAGCTTGGGTTGAGTTACTAGTTCTGGAGCCTTAGTTGGACAAACGCTTTGGAGCTCTTTGTGGGTTGAGTTACTATTCTTGGAGCCTTGGTTGGTGTTGTAGAGGCTAAAAACACCCTACAAAAATTTTCCTTAGCTTTGTTTTGGAGCCTCCCTTCCAACTTTTCACAGCAACTTGTCTTGCTTCATTAGGTTCACAAGCTTCAGTGTTTTGCTTGCACAAAGGCAGCCTGTCGATCATAGCTTGATGCATTCCCCTCATAGGTTGTTCACCCGGACTTGGTCCAGCTGTAGGCTGAGAAACTTCCCCCAAGAAAGTTGCGCATTTCTGGAGGGAAACCAACCTTCCCTCCAAAAATTGCGAGAATCTTGTCTGGTAGCCTATTGGGCTCCAAGATTGTGCAATTTTTCCAGTCAACACTCCCAACAGGTATTGTGCAATTTTCCCCAGTAGGGCTGCTCAACCCAGAATTTGGGCAAGTCTCGGCAACAATTAGCTGCTCTACCTAGAAATTGCACAAATCTCCTAGGCAGCCAACCTAGGTCCCAGCCAGAAATGCGCATTTCCTTCCAGCAATTGAGCAATCTCTTGCATATGCAGTTGAGTTGACCAGTTTCCTCAGGGATTGAGAAAAAATGACTTGCATGCATGGGATGCTTCTCCCAAGGTAGCATGAAAAGGCATCCATTGTTTTAGGGATCTATGTTTAACAATTGGAGGTTACATGCAATGGTCATTTCAGAAACCTCCCACCAAGTGTTGCTTTCCCTAGATTTGTGGCATGCGCGCCACAACCTCGATGTTATAAAAAATCATCAACCAGACACTGCAGAGCTCATTCCTCACATCAACCTTGTAGCTCTAACATCCCAGATCACATCTAGGACTAGACGACACATTCAACTTAGCTGTTTTGGGGTAAGCCTGCTTCCCATGCCTTGTGTTGCATTTCTGTTGCTTTTTTTGTTTTCACTTGTATGAGTACTATTTGTTTGATTTATTTGAATGTTTGTTTTCATTTATATGTATATTATCTTGTCCTAGAACCATTTCAGTTTTCGTCAACGTCTCACTTTTGTCGCATGCATGAAACTGTTTTTCACAAACAGTCGCCGATTCGGCGACTCGCGTCACCCACATGCATGTTGTTCCATTTTATGAATATGTCATTCACCATTTGAATGCATGATCATTCACTTATGCTTACACTTAGTATCAACATGCATTCACACTCACATTCACTTTCAGTTGTTGTCAGTGAGTCTAGGCAGCCTTGGCTCGGACTCTGCCTCACTAAGAGCCTCACCAGACAACATTGCACAATCGTGAGAGGGAAGGATCTGCCTTCCTCCCTAGAAATGCACATTTCTTCCAAGAAGCTATTCCCAAGGCCTGCTTTGTACAATCCTAAGGGACAATGACTGCTAGCAAAGAAAATTGTGCAATGCAGTCATTGAGCTTGCAACCATTGCTAGTTGAGATTGCACATTGCGTAATCCTAGTAGTCAACAGCCAGACTGGATTATGCATTTCGCAGTTCCAGTAGTCAGTCAGTCTCCTAGTAGCCCAGACTATGCCTTGTGCAATCTTGGCAGTGGGTCTCCCAACCTCCCAGTTGAAATTGTGCAACCTTCAGGATCAGTCATATAGGTATGTTGCAAGTCAGTTCTCAAGTTCATTTCGGTTTTCTACTGACATATTTCTTGCCCTGAATGTTTCCATGTCTCCAGGTATTGCAAGTGTTCATCTACCTCTTAGAAGTGCAGGTACAATGGTTTCCAAGAGAGCAGAGTCAAAGACACCGTTCAAAGCACACCTAGAGATGCAGTTGATCAAATGCCTATGAGCTTGCCTACTCATGAAGATATCAAGTTGTTCATAGACAATAAAATCAAGATATCAAAACAAGTAGCATCATGAACAACAACTGAAGGTAACATACTAAAGGCATCGAATGCAACAAATGCAATGAACACAATGAATGCATCAAACAAAACAAATGCAACGAACACAACAAATGCAACGAACATGGTGAATGCAGTAGATGCAATGAATGCAAGAGGAAGGTTGTTGACAACATAGAGGTGGAACAAAGTTGCAAGATCAAGCAGATCCATTGATAATGAAAACAACTTCGGAGACTTAGGTTATGAGGTGATGACGCAACATGAAGATCGTGCGAAGATAGATCAATGAATTCCAACACGAACATGAAACTGCACCCGTACAAGTTATAGATCCATCCCAGTAGCTGACATGGTGAGCAGTGTTGTTGATCAAATGCAAGGGATTCAACAACATGCATGTCATTGTGTGCATGCATGCAATCCAACCCATTCAACACACTCACCAAGGCGAAGACAGGAAGCAAGTCCAACTAGAGTTGAACATGTACTTCGGCAAGTTGATGCACATGAAAACCAATACACACTTGAAGATCAACATGGACACTATGCATTATTGTGTTGCCAGTTCAGCTGCACCCAAGAAGATCATGTGCATGTTAGTAGACGAGTTGGATGAAGAAGCCAAACCAATGCACTGGTTGCAATGGAGGCAAGAGTTCTCTTCAACAAGATGTCACCATGAGGTGCATACACAACATCATGGATGACCAAGCTTGGCATCAACTCACCTCCTTCACCATCACAAACATGTCAAAGAATTTGGTCTCATCATAGCGGACCAAGTGTCAGTGATGTTTTTCATGGCTTTCTCAAGCCATGTTGTCTCACATGAGTACATATGCATTGTAATGTTAAGTCGCGTCGAGTGTAAGTCAAGTGTCAATAGTTGGATGTAACAGTCATAGAGTAGGTGAAGAGTCACGAGGGTAGTTGAACTGTCACAAAGGGGAATGTCAAGGCTCACCCCACCCTTTGCTATAAATAGTTCCTCATAACTCATTGTAGGGGCTTTTGGTCAACCAAACTTCTGTTAAGACTATCTTGAAGAAATATTGGACAATGTTGTAACACGCCCTGGCTTCTCCATTGAATGGAGCTAGTTCAAAACTTTGGAGGAGCAGGAAGATGTGGTTGTAACATTTCATTGTTGGGGCTTGCAGGTTTACATGGATGTATTGTATGATTGGAACTTACACTTCTTTATATAATAAGAATGAGGACGTTTTCAATCATGTATTATATCTGTTGTAAGACTGATATTCAACACTTGTAATGCATGTTGCTTTAACCTGTGTTCTACATCTGAACTGTTTCATTTGTTGTAATGCATAATCTATTAATGGAAATGTGTTGTATATGTTGTTAACATTGTCTCGTCCGTGTTAACTACTCTGACAGACATCAGATAGACCTATCATATGAAGCTCATTGTAACAATTGTTGCACTCATTTGAACTAATCCATGAGTGTTGTACATGTTATATTACCTTATATGTTGTGATTGTCGCATCCGTGTCAACTGATTTGCCAGAAGCTGTGTATGTCTTGTGTGTTGTGTGTTGTGTGTTCCTAGCTGAGTTGGCACTGATCCCTTTCAACCTGGAACTCACCTTCACCCTCATCTCAACCCACTTGTGTTAGAACCTCTCATACACCTTTCTTGACTCACTACAGCGGTTACACCCTTACTATTGACAGAGTTATCTTACTTGCCTCTATGCGACATCGTGGTCAAGACATTACCATACAACCCACTGCTGGGATTCCTACACCAAACGATCTGAGATCTGATTGGGAATTCTTACTGAGGAGATCGTGTTTCATGTAGGCAGGTCTAGCACCGTCAACATTTTGGCACTAGAAGGAGGGCCAGATGACAAGCTGAGTCCTCACATATGTTTTGAATCTCTACACATCTATCATGACTACCTACCAAGTTGCTCTTTTGGAGTGCATGTCCTATGGAAATGACTCCATTATCTCGGAAAAGCCCTTGGATAACTTGTCTCATAAAACATATGATGGTGGAGGCTACACAGCTTATTTAGGCTCGTAGTCAGCATTATAGGCTCATGCGAAAGACCTGGACTCTTTAAGGAATACATGAGCTGCATGTTGTTCATCTACACACTTCAAGGGAACCTAATGCACTGGTGTGCCACACTACCCAAAAAATATATTCATTCTCTTGTTCATATAGTCAGAGAGATAGATCGTTCTTTCAATCACTTTGACCATGAAGCGCTTGATCAAGAAATTATGAAATTATGAAAAGCACCCGATGAATCCATTGATCAGTTTTACACACGCTTTTGTAATCTTGCATACCGATTTCCTAAATATGAAATTGATTGGGAATTTCTTGATGGAAGTTTTGAATATCTTCTTCACATATCTGAACCCTGCTCAACACACTTCGATGATGAAGTTGCACAATTATAAGCAAGCAAAGTTGTTTTCATAAGTGACTGTCCGCCTTCACCTCATCAAACAACACCACCACCGTGAAGTGATGTGGGAGATCATGCACATGCCTCTATTGAACTATCACACTCTCCCACCCCACCTGCTCCTAAGATTTACGCAGATTTGCCTTGCAAGCCTGTTGGTTGTTACATGGACTCTTCCCCTCGACCTCAATCTTGCATATTACATGTTCTATTGATCCTTCAGATTATATTGTCTTGTGTTCTCCCATTCCAGACTCCTCACCTATTGTGTGTTATATACCTAGGGGGGGTAATATGGGGTACCGAGGGAGGTATCCAAGGTAATAATGTAATAATAGGATGGGCCATAGTAATAAATAAGGTGGTTAACCCATGTCATGTAAGGGACCACAAGTAGTTAATAATAATGTAAGGGCCCCATGGATAGTTGATGGTATGAGGAAACCCATGGTATGATGCATGGTATTGTATGTATTGATGCCGATATAGAGCTAGAACTCCACATGAGAAGATATGAAGAGAAGTATTCTTGTATGAATGGGTTTGGAGTATTCTCTTCCTAAGGGTGAATGTATGGTGTGCCCTACCTTAAGGGTTTGATCAATAAAGAAGCATTTCTATCTATTTCTGGGTTTATTTGCATTATCTTATACTTTCTTATCAGATCTATAATATCTTGGGTTAGATATACAACAAGTGGTATCAGAGCACTTTCTTGGGCACAAAAGTGGAGATTTTTTTTTACTTTTTGCAGGATTTCAAGGGTAGCGAGTTTGCAGATCAGATCTGTACGTTTTGGTTCAAGATCCGCAAAATATGATTATAGATATGTATTATTTTTGAAAAAATAGCCGATTTCAAAAAAAAAATCGGTCAAATCGGAGTGCGGATGAAGGAGATATCGCTGATTTAAAAATCAGTAGGGTCGGAGATAATTTTTCAGGGCAGCGAGTTTGCGGCACAGATCTAGACGTCCTGGTGCAAGATATAAAAAATCTAATTGTATATCTGGAATCCTTGTGGAAAAATACCCAATTTCAAAAAAACAATCAGTCGAATCGGAGTCCGGATGAGGGAGATATCGCTGATTTAAAATCAGCTCTTTTTACAGAAATTTTGGGTGACGGCGGGAGAGTTGCAGCACAAATTTGAAATTCCAGTGCCTGAATCAAGATTTCTATCACATGGGCAAACGCAGAATGATTGTTCCATTTCTAAAAACAGGTTATAATAAGGATTCTAAGCAATATTGACGGAATTATGACCATTTCAAATTTTCGCCAAGTTTTCTTTTTCAAAACCCTCTTTATGGCTTCTAGCGAGGTTCTATTTTTTACAGGAAAAGAGGATGTTCCGACTATTGAAGAATTCATAAAGGACCAAAAGCATATATTTAAGACAGATTGGAGGGGTAAAATGTGGTTATTTTTAATAGATGAGGCTTCCACATGGTGGTGGAAATCACTTGACCACAAGCAGTTGACCAAACTTTTAGATGCAGAATTTGAAAAAGTCATTTTGGACAAATGGTCTAAGGCTAGAAAAAAGGAGAATGAAACACATAAGGGGCTATTTCCTACTGGTATATCCTTACTGTAGGTTCATGGATTGATTCAGAAAGAGAAGATCATTGTTTCTATCCATCCTAATGGTAAACATAATTTCATCAATGTTAAATTGGCAAAAAAATTGCAAGTCCCAACAAAACATATTGAAAATACACAGGTTGATGATAAGGATGTT